>CM044008.1:2633955-2676359 GCA_024085815.1 Flaveria linearis
ACTCGATAGCAAAAGCCGTACTGATAGCAAGACACATACAATAAATCATACAACACATAGCATACAGTATACAAAAAGCCATATCGATAGCAAGACATCATACAATAAATCATACAAGACATAGCCTACAGTACACAATAAATCATACAACGCATAGCATACATATATCCTAGGTGTATGTAGAATCACCATTAAAGGGCAGATATGGGCTACTTAGGCATCAGGCCCCGCAACCAGACTTCAAATACCCTTCCTGCCTATAGGTCGAACTAGAAGTCCTTAATTTTAATTCTACGCCTCCACTCAGTCCTATCCTCGATCATGTGCTCAGAGAGGTGCAAGTGTATCATATCTCGCCTAATTACCTCATCCCAAGTCAATCTAGGTATTCCTCTACTCCTCCTACCCTCTAAGATGATGTTCTCTACTGCTCTAACTGGTGCCGCCATTGGTCTCCTCTTGACATGCCCAAACCATCTTAATCTTCCCTCTCGTATTTTATCTGCGATACAGGCCACTTCTAGCTTCTGTCGAAACACTTTGTTTCTTATCCGATCAAGTCTTGTGTGCCCGCACATCCATCTCAGCATTCGCATTTCCGCTACCTCTATTTGTTTCTCGTATGTGTAGATTAATATAAAACTTGTGTTATATAATTACAATCAAAACAAGAAAAAAGAGTAAATTACTATTTTGGTCTCTGAACTCTAAAATTTTTAATCATTTTAGTAAAAAAAAATCTTTTAACTATTTTCATCTTTTAAGTTTGCATTTCGTAATGATTTCAGTCACTGACGCTAACTACGTTAGATTTTTTTGTTAAGTTAAAAAATTAGTGGACTATTGATGTACATATTTAATGGGCATTTCTTGTCTTTTTTTTTTTGTCAAAGCAACTCTTTTTAAACTATTTATAAAATATTTTTATCGCTTCATATGTGAACATAACTTCTCTTTGAAGATGATATCTTTTAAACAAGAAATGTTTTATGTTTATATATTTTATGTAAACTTTTTTTTATTCTCTTTTGGGTTTAAAATTAGATTATATGATCATAAGTTAATAGTTGAATTCTTCTATACTTCATCATTGTATATTTAACATTTATTTCATCTAAAACTATTACAAATGTGCATCTAAAATCTTGTAACCAATAACAAATAATTCGTCCTATTTTTGGTTTTCTTTTATTTTGTTTTTTGTTTATAAATAATTTATAAATGAAAAAAATTTGTTAGATGAAATATACAAACACTTCTACCTATGTTTATGTTGTTCCTAATATATTTAAGGTTTATTTGCATGATAAAAGAATAATTTTGAAGTTCTTCATATATTTTAACGATTATTGTATAATAATAAATAGATTAAGACTTTTGGACTACTAGTTTAGATCTTAAATCATGTTTTCAGCAGGCTTTGCCTTCGCATCATCTTGACGTTTTTATTTTCTTTTTGTATAAAATAAAATTATTTTTATTTTATATTTTTTTTTATTATATTATATCAACTTAATTAAATAAACAACCTCTTTAAATATATTGCAAAACATAAAGACTTCTTAGATATAAAATGATTGAAATATCATCCTAATTTAACTGAAAGACTACCAGATTTAAAATGTACCAAACCCTAATAATCAAAATAGTAATTTACTTCAAGAAAAAACATATGCATATTTTAAAGTATATAAGTTAAATTTTGTAATTATATGTTTTATAATAGAATTGTGTGGAATGATTGTGTGGTGTTATGTTGGTCAAGGGGGAAAGACCTATTAACTAAGCGGACAACAAATTGAAGTCGATGTCACATTCTCAACAACCTAATTGCCAACAAAATTGTCACCTACAATTTTGCCATCAGATATTTCTAGATTAATTTATCTCATAACTATTTTTCTAACAAATAAGATATCTCGTTTTATGGAAAACTATTATCGCGTGGCAGTGGCGGAGCTTGAACACGGGAGTAGGGGGGCGGAGTCGAAATTAATTTTTTTAGGGGGGGCGAACTCGAGTTTTATATAAAATTTACACTACAGAGCCAAAAATTTACACTACCGGATTAAAGTTTAACACTACCGACGAAAAAAAGAGGGGGGGCGGCGGCCCCCCCGGTCCCAACTATGCTTCGCCACTGTCGCGTGGCATCATTATGTCACAACTTATAACTTGACATCAAGTCGATACAAACATAAATAGGTTTTGAGTTGTTTAATTTAAGGGTGATGTTAAGATTATATTGAAGTTAAACTAAATAGGTTTTGAGTTGTTTAATTTAAGGGTGATGTAAGATTATATTGAAGTTAAAAAACTGACATATCAAGATGTTTAAAATTAAAATAAAATTTCATAATATGTAATTTATGAGTTCAACCATCCAATTTGTTTATAATATCGTTTACAACTTTATACCCTATTTATAAAACACCAACATGCTTATGACTCATTTAATATATTTAAAACACGATTATGAGTCATATAAAATTTGTTCGCTACCCTTTTAGTTAATTTTTCATGTTGTATTCGGGTCATGTGCATGTTTTTAGATGTCTGAATTATGCATTGTTGTTGTTTTTAATGCAAATAAATATATATTTTTTTAAGTTACATATCATTTGGCTACAATTAGTCGATTACCACCATTACTATTTTTTCAAGTTTATGATATATATATCTAACGTGTCATCCAAAAAATACACTTAATCCATAGAAAAATCCTTAAATATGCTGTACAACATTTGTAATTTTGAAAAAGTAAGTATAATACATACAAAAAATATTCATGACAAACCAAGATAAGAGTCACTTTAAAAGTGACAAATAGGATATAATTCCAAAAGAAAAGGCCAAATCTCACTAAAGTTGTACAATCAGAACATGCAGTCACCAGCTAATTCAAGTATTCAAGAAAATGAAAATACATCCCAAAAATAGCTAGTTGTTCGATCCAAAATCTTTTAGAACATAGTTTTATTAGTGGTCGTAAATGACCAATATACACACTACAACAAACAACAACTATAGAGACCTAATAGATGTATAGATTTATAAAATATGGTGATATATTAATTTTTTCACGGCCAAATGAAAATCAATAGTATAAGAAAGAATGCAAAACGGAAAGCTCAACATACAAAAGTCCAAAACCGGAAATAAGACATACAATAGTCAATCTACAACCAACAATAACAAAGTAATGACTCATAATTGAAGAATTAAAACACATAGCGGAGTTCTTCTATAATTATAGTTACCACGCAAGTACAAAAGCAACCCCGTACGAAGCTCTATACGGTAGAAAATGTCGATCACCATTAAGTTGGAATAAGATTGGTGATAGCCAAGTGATGGGACCCGACATCATGATGGAAACCACATATAAAATAGTTAAGATTAAGGAGCGACTGAGAACAGGCAGAGATCGACAAAAGAAATATGGAGATAGGAGACTGAAGCCCTGGAATTCCAAATAGGTGATAACTTGTGCCTATCAATATGATTAAATCTACTTCTGTGTTTTATTCACCTAGTTGACTGTCTTTTGTAATAAAAGGTGTTGGTGTTTTATTCATCAAGTTGTGATAACTGTCTTTTGCAATAAGGAGTTAAAACCGTTGAAGAGTTTCACACTCCTTGCCTTTGAGATATATATATATATATATATATATATATATATATATATATACACATACATACATACATACATACATATATATATACATATACATATACATATACATATATATTTGCACGGTAAAGGAATCTTACTCCTACAATACACCAAGTTACACCATTGTTTGGACTTGAACTCAAAACTTCCCTTCTAAAAAGCAAAGCCTCTGCTATAAAACCAAAAATATATACAAGCGCTAGGACTAGTTATAATATTCCTTCAAGAATTTGAGACCCTCTTTTTTAATGCTATTCTTTCAAAGAAATCTGAGACCCTCTTTAATAATCCTCTTCTATTTTAAATCTCCGCTATCATTTAGCCAATAAAAATATACTTATGGATTTTAGACTCCCTAAATTAAGCCCCTAAACATTTTGGTTTGGCCACATTATGCTACCCCACCTAATAATTAACTATTGGCCTTCATCGTTTCCATCTTATAAGAAATTCATTTTAATTCGTTTTAGAGTATTCACAACTTATTCTTTAAAAATTTGTGAGTTTAAATCTTATATTATATGGAATGAGCTTGAGCGATTGTGAGTTGATTAGAGATAAAATGTTATTTTTATCTGTAAATTTAAATATTTAATGTTCAACATTTATAAACTTTTTAGTATAAAGTGGTTTTGAGTAGATAAGAGATAAAAGTTATTGATAAAAGTTATAAAAAATATTATGTAATTGAAATGAAAGAAAAAAAATTAATAATTTTTAATGTAATTATAAAAATAAAGATAAAAAATGCTTTAAAGTCTCCTTTAAATCTTTTTTTTTGGCTTTAAAGAGGGACGTCAGATATAGACAGAGAGACATAACATCAACATGAGTATTGGCTTTTGTTTGTGCCTGTGCCTGATGAAGTGATGATTTTTGGTTTGATAGAACTTTGTTTATAAATAAGACTTTAATAATTCGATTTTAAGTATAAAGAGTCATAAAGTTGCGAATATATATTTATACAGTTTGGCTCATTCTCGTTTTTTTTAACGAAATAATTTATTTATTATTTTGTAAACTTATGCATTTTATTCATATATATTAATTAAATGCCAAATTAAATGTAAGGAATAATTCACCGCTTTTGTGTTTATATAAGAAGACTGTGTTTTGATTGGCGTGAGATTTTGGTGCATTGATTGCCACTGTTTGAGATTGATGTGGCCTTTGTTTTGGGATTCCGAAGAATATATATATAATCAAATTAAATTTAAATTTATTAATTAAATAAATGATTAGGATTTACAAAGGCCAATGATAATTGCACGCCCTGTCAGGTGATAAATAAACGCTCTTTGACTTTCTTCACGGCCCGTGAAGGGCCTTACGGGCCGTGAGGGCTTCGAAATTTAATTCTCACAACTGCATTTAATAACGGCCCGTGAAGGAACAAACGGCCCGTAAACGTCCGCACACACGGCCCGTTAACTACCTCAATAACGGCCCGTGAGATCCTTCACGGGCCGTAGTTGTCCTTCTGAGAATTTACTTTCCTCGTTTTGCGTGCACTTTTAAATTTTATAATTATGTGACGCGACGTATTATTCCTTGATTCGATTTAAGATTCTATATAAACCGTTATATATATGACTTGTTATATGGTTAGTGAGAAACGAAACAGTAAAAATGTCTTCTCGTGAAGGTAGGAGAAGACGTCAAAATGAGTCATCTTCAAACTCACGAGATATTGTGGAAAGTATTCCCGATCCAATAGATAACCATAATTGGCAGAACGGGAGGAACTGGTCTCAGAATATTATTCACTTTATACGTAACGGTGACTCCCAAACATGTAGAGTGTATTACATGGGTCATTCCG
This sequence comes from Flaveria linearis, assembly GCA_024085815.1. Taxonomy (NCBI): domain Eukaryota; kingdom Viridiplantae; phylum Streptophyta; class Magnoliopsida; order Asterales; family Asteraceae; genus Flaveria; species Flaveria linearis. The sequence continues at coordinate 2,639,454 of CM044008.1, forward strand.
ATATTCCGTTACAATTTTGGCGTGAATTACTCGGAAACGTGTCTTTAGGTACAGAGGTATGATTTAAAGTTTTTTTATATATTTTATTTTATTTTAAAATTCTAACGATTAAAAGTTGTTGTTTTATAGTGTCACACCCCCGCTTGTAGCGGAAACACGAGGATGCGACGGACGGGATCGTCATAACACTTGGTATAATTACAGAGACATATTACATGCAAAATCCTCGTGTCATGACGTCGCCCGACACAATGGTGACTTGTGTCGTGGTTAGTCAGTTCCACGACTATCATAGTCTTAATAATTCTAAAAATCCATATACACAGTGTTCAGATATAACAGTAAATGATATACAATACAAATGCAGTCTATTGAAAGCCTGAGGTCTCTGCTAAGGCACCAGCACTAGCTACCCTCTTTGATTATGTTCACCTGAAAAGATATGCTCAAAAATGTCAACACATAATGTTGGTGAGTTCCGCAGGTTTAAATTTAAAACATTTGATGCTGTGTAGAATTTGATATGGAATCATACTGTAAGCAAAAACCACATAACATGTGTTTAAAGACAACCAAACCTAATGACAGTTATGCATATAAATTCGTCGGAATATATTCACCCTTGGCCTGATTGCTGGCAGCTGTGTTGGTAACTCACAAGTTAACCAATCGTCGAAGGGTGGGGGTGTCAACCCAGTAGTACTACCAATACCTATCCGTTGGTTCCCAAACCCGGGAATTAATGGTTGTAAGAATCGTAGAATAACACCATGTATGTATTAGAATATAAGATTAGTATCACATTGATTCCAAGTATGAAAATTGTATGTAAGATTGTACAGCATCGAAAACGGGTGAGCATACTTTTCCCCCAAGTTTGAAAAACATTGAAACAATTATAAAAGCATAAAAAGGGGCCACGGAAACTCACCTTGGATTGATGTAATGTATATGAATAAGAACTTCAAAGAATTAAGCAATGCACGATCAAGCACGATCAATACCTATTATTAATTGTAACTAAGTCTTTAAAATGTGTTTATTGCGAATAAATATATTTGGTAAGATTCGGGTTGGTTCGATTTGACGTGCAACACGCACACAAATAGATGTATATATATTACAAGATTAAGTTTGGAATTAACGTTAAATCAAGGATTAGAATTATGGGGTTTTTAATAGGTATTAAGTTTACAAAGTATTTATTTGCATTTTGATTCCATTAGGAGGATTTCATAAGTGTATTTATATATTTTTGGAATTAAATATAAAAATGATGTGGTTTATTTATATAATTTATAATTATCCAAAGATAATTACAAATAAGGATAATTACAATTATAGTATTTTGATTAATAATAAGGTATTAATCTATATCTTTGGTTAAAATATATTTTACAAGAAATACCCCACAATTTTTGTAAATAATTTGTGAATTTATAAAATATATTTAAAGATAATATAGCGTTTATCTTATAGAAATAATTATTTATAATATTTATAAATAATATTTATATAATTTTCATGATTTTCATGATTATTTCATAGTTAAACTTGATTTAGAATTTACTTTATAAAAATAAGTATTTTTAATATTTTTAAATAATATTTTATAAAAATCTATTAAAGTTTTTTAAATAAAATAAATTTACAGAAAATTATTTTGTAAGATTTAAAATAAGGAAAATTAATAAAATTTATTTTTATAATTTTTAGAAATCTTTCCATATTTTTAAAGTATTTATAAAGCTTTTTAAAAAAATAAAACAGTAAAAAGGAGGTTGCCCGGGTCGAACCCGGGACCTCACACCCACAAACACACTGCCCAAACCAGTGAACCAAAGGCCGCAGCCGCGGTAAGAATTGGTTTTTAATCCATATAAACTCAGTTAACCAAACGATCCCCAAATCAAGAACCCTAATTTCGGATTTGATCAAAATTGATGCCCAATTCGAAACTGTAAATGATTATATTCATGGGGCTTTTGTTCCCCATGATGAATCGAGTTTGATGATAGGTTTAATTACCTGTTTTGGTATTCAAATCGTCAAGGTCGATTGAAGAACAGGCCGCGAACAATGTGGAATCCAAATGATGCTTAAACGTTGATGAAAATGCAATTAACTTCACAGGAAGTTTCTAATGAGGCTAATGATCGAAAGCCTTCTATCAATTTTGGGTTTTGAAGTTCGTATAGGGGTATTTGATTAGTTGCAGGTTGCGACCACGGGTTTGATTCGAATGTGGTGTTGGAGCTTGATTTATAGCAAATTGAGTGTAGTGGAAGTTTAAGAACGACAAATGGATCATGAATATGCGAATTCTTTTGATTATCAAAGCGTTTAGTGCTCGATTTTGGTGAGTGGGTCGGCCGAACTTTCGGTCGAGTGGGAATCCCATTACTCAACTTTATTTTGTTAAATTCGTTCGTGGGTTAGGTTCGATTCCTCTATTAGAAGCTTTAGAAATCATTTAATTCGAGTGGAATCGTGCCGTTTGGTCGTTTGTGGATCACCGGAGTTTGGCCGGAATTTCGGCCGGAGGGAGATCGACGGGATGGGGCGGGTGGTTTGGGATTTTAAAAATTTACAGAATGGCCCCTGTGGTTTCAGGATTTTATCATTTCATGCTTAAAGTTTTAAAAAAATCAGTTTTAAAGTTTACAAATTACCCCCCTGAACTTATTAAATCAATTTAATAATTTTATAAATTATTATTAATAACCATATCTTCATTATTATTAATATTATCATTATTACCATCATCATTATTATTATTATTATTATTATTATTATTATTATTATTATTATTATTATTATTATTATTATTATTGTTATTATAATTATTTAACATATTAAACTTGATTATTTATAAAATTAACTTTTAACTAATAAAAATAAAAAAAAAAAAATATGGGATGTTACAGTCTCCCCTGCTTTAGGAAATTTCGTCCCGAAATTTTAATCACGAGGAGACTGAAACGAAAAGATATGGGTACTTGGATTTCACTTGGTCCTCACGTTCCCAGGTGAACTCTGGGCCACGTTTAGATTCCCAACGGACTTTGACAATAGGTATCCGGCTTTATTTCATTTGTATAGAATCTTTTACAAGATTCTTGACGTAATGTATGCCAATCTGAACTCATCCAGAGAATCGCGAGACTCTTTTTGAGATTTGGCATAAGGAACGTTAGAACACGATGACGAGTTTCTATGATATTTTAGACTTATAATCACAACTTCCAAAATATAATTTTCGTGGTAAGGTGATGTCTAGAAATCATTAAAAGACCAGCAATGATAGAAAGGTTATCCGTTGGAATTTAAGAATCCCAAACGTCACCATATGAAATGATCTTCACCTCTTCTTGGCTTAAATTTTGTGGTCTCCAACCTTATAACTCCTGACTCAACTTTGGAAAAGTCGAGGATGTCACTAATAAATTGAAGGACTAGTTCGCCAGAAGACAACATGACACTCAAAAGTTGTTTCTGATTTTTAACAAGTTTTGTTGTTGATAACGATTCTGCTATGCTAACGACCCCTGATAATGGAGATCTTATCTCGGGTGACATGGTTGCTAGCATTTGTTTTGCTCTCATCGTTACCTCTGTAACATGAACAGTTTTATTAAGTTATGTCTCCCTGGCCTTCTGTACAGCTATTTCTTCTCTTAGTTTTGCCATCTTTTCTCTCTTTTTCACCTGATCAGTGATTTCCATGCCTTTGTTTTTAACACCAACTTCCTCCCCATCTTTGCTGAACACGGGTTCAACATATATTAAGAATGTTTTGGCTCCAAATAACCCAGTCTCAAAAGTAATTTATCTTTTTGCTGGTAACTCTCTTCAGAACTTCTCTTTTAAAGTCTTGTTGTTCTAATTCCAGATAGAATTTTTAATGATCATCAAGGTTAAGGATTCAAAAGCGGTTCAAGGAGTGACGCAAATACTAGGAAAGGTATTTGTAAACATGTTTTGCAAGGTAGCAATTTCTGTTTACATACGCAGTTCGACAAACCATTAGTTCAGCTAAGAACATTTACGTGACTAGAAAGTCATGTTTATAAGTTGATATTATCTTCAGCAGAGGGATTGTTTAGGAAGGCTACCATCGCACAATCACGTTTTGATGATAACTCAAATGAAAGTTGATAAGTAAGGAATAAATGTTTCCATATAGCTAGGTCAAAATATGAGGATAAAAGGAGAGAAATCGATTTAAGAATTTTAAGTGCTCCAAGCTTGGAATCAAAATCAACTTAATACGATCGGGTCTCCTTTCAGGTTCAGAGATCGTGCTTTGGCTTGGTAGGTCGAATTACCAACATCGGTTCATCCTTCTTGTTACTTGATTACAGCCATGGTAGGTTGAAGATCAAGAGTTGAGATTCAGTCATCAAGGTATGGAATTCATGCTTATCTTGATAATAACAAGAAAACAATCGAGGGTTGACATTTGTCACCAAAATACGGGTTTCGATCCTATTTTGATGAGATCATGTCATTTGTGAAATGTAAATTTCAATGAGAATAATTGAAGTCAATCCTCAAGATAAGGAAGTCACCCTAATCCAGAGGATGAAATTTCACAAAACAAACAAATGGAAAACCATTTATCGCAATAGTGATTCATCAAAGTAAGGGGATCTCCCCTGCTTTGATGAGGTATAATCATTTAGGAGATACGAGTGTTCTTAGTCATGGGTTGTCTTGAAAACTCTTGCGTTTCCCACGGTGCAAGCGGTATGAAGTTTAACTTAACGACGAAAGGAAAATTATTATCAATTAGGAATTCGGAAAATTTTCAAGTTACATCAGTGTATCAAAGGAAAAATCATGATTACAAGCTTAAGATCGAAGTTTGAGATAGCAGAATTCGTTATGATGGTGTTCAAATTTTGAATAATTTAAATCAGAAAGATGAAATCAAAGACAAGAAATGATTTGATATCACAATGAGAGTGAACATTCGATTCATAATCGAAGGGAATATATGGACTTCTCAGGATAGTACCTCAATGACAAAGCAAAAGTAATAATATTCATTTCATCATTATAAATACCAAGGTTTCAAGCGCGTAAGTAACACCCCAAATAAGCAAATACTCATAGTTTAGATGGGTCTAAACATAAAGCACGAAGTAACTAGAAATGACTTTTTTTTTCCAGTCATTATTTCTCCATTAGTGGCCGTGTGACGTCAGTCCTGGTCGTCATCACTGCTGGAGGAACTAGAGAGACTCGGGGGTAGGTCAGGATAGTTGCCCCCTAAGTTGGTCTCGTCGGCGGGCGGCCAGATCTTAATCCGGTTTGCCGGGAACCCTCTAATTCGAGCCGTCCGTCTCACGGCTCCTCCATTGTTCACTTGTTGGGGTCTTGCCTCGGGGCATTCCTTGCAACTGTAGATGCTATAGGAACTACAGGTGCAGCAGGGTTAGGCTCCACGGGATTAATCGGTGCAGTGGCGACAGCAGGTAGAGTGTGCACAACAGGGTCTATGGGTTCTTCCTCTTCAAATGAGTCTGGTGCATCAAGAATCACCTCCTCAGGGTTAGATTTTCTACTAGAAGATGTTTGTACTAGGTATGCTAAGAGAATCTTTTCAGGCTTCGATTCGTTTTCAGAAGAAGTAATAGAAGGGCTGATAGATGACATCCTGAAATGTCATTAAGATACTTTATGAGATTTGGGGTAATATGAGCTATACAGCATGAAAATGACAATCAGGGATTTGGCATAAAAACAATGAGTTGTTCCGAGTGTAATCAAAGCGAGTACGTCGACTAATCACAGCATTAAGTCAGCCACAAATTTGTTAAAGACATGCGTTCCAACAAGCAGATACTCATCCCACTCTTGCATGTATTGAGTGGTAAGGCACAGACTTTGACGAGACTTTGAAAACCACGAATAACGATTCAAAGCTCATATTGAAAATTATTTGATTTAGACACACAATGCATTGACTATGATTTAAGATTTGTGTGTGCTTTGATAGGAATCAAAGTATAAAAAGATTCACTTATGATTCTATTCATCAAGTTCCAATAACCCATGCTTCGGTCCATCAAGATCATTACGTAGCCTAGTTTAAGCATATTCTTAGTATACCGGTGATGTTTATATATAGGGTTCCCCGCAGCGTTCCCACCACATCCACGATATACTTTGAATAATACTTAAACTAGTTACATAACAACTTAATTTTCCTTAGCATCATTCCAAAGTATAACGTACTATAAGTTTAATAAGAGCCACCGCAACTATACTTCTGTATAGGCGGTTTTACCAGTTATAAACGGCTACAGTCAAACCTATACATCGGTTCCACACGGGAATTGATGACTGTAGAAAAAAAACATTTCCAAAGTGTAAATAGTTTAATGTGACGTAGCAATATCCATAAAACGTACACGTATAGTTTACAACCAAACCGATCCATGCCTCAGTCAATCGGGATCATTACGTAGCCCAGTTTAAACACATTCTTGGTATACCAAGGATGCTTATATATAGGGTTCCCCGCAGCGTTCCCACCACATCCGTGGCATACCTAGAACGATGCCTAAACCAGTTACGTGACATCCGTTTATCCTTAGCATAATATTAAAGAATAACGTTTTGTATGTGTAGAGAGTATCATTACTCCTCTACATTTATGTATTCCACTTTCGTTCTAAGCATTAATCAGTAGTTACTGAAACGCTAAGTGGAGTTATTTCTCATAAGGTCAATATTATAATTGGAAATACAATGAAGGCTCTAAGTAGGACAGGACTTGAGTAAGTGTTGATAATGTTTGATTGCCTTCAACAAGGACTTATAAGGTTTGATTGCCTTTAACAAGGACTTATAATGTTTGATTGCCTTTAACAAGGACTTATTAGAATTATGACCCTAGCACCCTAGGGTATAGAATAGAAACGTGTGATACTCATGATCGTTATCTCATGGTAAGATTAACCAGACTTCTCATGCATGGTGAATTGCAATTACGTGTGCACCCGTAATGGTAATTTACCTTGCATGGTCACCCTAGCTCCACTTACCCCAAGTTAACATCATAGTATTATCTAGATTCATCAAGCATAAATAATGTAATGTCCTTATGTCCATGAGCCAGTATTCCAATAATAGCATGTAATAGCAAATAAGCATATAAGCACATTAAGTCTAATGGTAACTGCATATCCGTCATACTTTCAGGATTTCAGTCATAACAATGATAGGGTCGGATTCAATATCCGAGATCGACGCTACGCGTGATCACCGAAGTTCCCTAATAATATGATGTTGTGCGCATACAAGCGTAAAGTTCTTTGTATAAAAGTATCCCATGGAGAAAGACTGAGAGTAATAATGTCTTCCCCAGGATGTTCAGATAACACATGTACATGTATAAAATTAGGTATGTAGGAACATACTTGTAGATTATTAGGTATATAGGAATATACCTGTATATTAAGTTCATAGACTTAATATATTTGACCCATTTTCCTTGTAGATCTGTGTATTGACCATAGTTTATCACTCATCCCAGAAATCCCCAGGTAAGCATACCAGGTCTCGTAATGAGATATATGCGATATGCTTGCCTTAGCCCGAGGGCCTTTTGCCAGGAAATCCAGAATACAGGTGTCTATGTGTCACACAAATCATGAAAGACATTTAGGTAAAATCAAATGCACACAATCCCTAGCATGCATTCTATATGAAGGTTCTTAGGTTATAGTCTAGGTCGAATTCTCCACCTAAATCTCTATAACCAAGGCTCTGATACCAATCTGTCACACCCCCGCTTGTAGCGGAAACACGAGGATGCGACGGACGGGATCGTCATAACACTTGGTATAATTACAGAGACATATTACATGCAAAATCCTCGTGTCATGACGTCGCCCGACACAATGGTGACTTGTGTCGTGGTTAGTCAGTTCCACGACTATCATAGTCTTAATAATTCTAAAAATCCATATACACAGTGTTCAGATATAACAGTAAATGATATACAATACAAATGCAGTCTATTGAAAGCCTGAGGTCTCTGCTAAGGCACCAGCACTAGCTACCCTCTTTGATTATGTTCACCTGAAAAGATATGCTCAAAAATGTCAACACATAATGTTGGTGAGTTCCGCAGGTTTAAATTTAAAACATTTGATGCTGTGTAGAATTTGATATGGAATCATACTGTAAGCAAAAACCACATAACATGTGTTTAAAGACAACCAAACCTAATGACAGTTATGCATATAAATTCGTCGGAATATATTCACCCTTGGCCTGATTGCTGGCAGCTGTGTTGGTAACTCACAAGTTAACCAATCGTTGAAGGGTGGGGGTGTCAACCCAGTAGTACTACCAATACCTATCCGTTGGTTCCCAAACCCGGGAATTAATGGTTGTAAGAATCGTAGAATAACACCATGTATGTATTAGAATATAAGATTAGTATCACATTGATTCCAAGTATGAAAATTGTATGTAAGATTGTACAGCATCGAAAACGGGTGAGCATACTTTTCCCCCAAGTTTGAAAAACATTGAAACAATTATAAAAGCATAAAAAGGGGCCACGGAAACTCACCTTGGATTGATGTAATGTATATGAATAAGAACTTCAAAGAATTAAGCAATGCACGATCAAGCACGATCAATACCTATTATTAATTGTAACTAAGTCTTTAAAATGTGTTTATTGCGAATAAATATATTTGGTAAGATTCGGGTTGGTTCGATTTGACGTGCAACACGCACACAAATAGATGTATATATATTACAAGATTAAGTTTGGAATTAACGTTAAATCAAGGATTAGAATTATGGGGTTTTTAATAGGTATTAAGTTTACAAAGTATTTATTTGTATTTTGATTCTATTAGGAGGATTTCATGAGTGTATTTATATATTTTGGAATTAAATATAAAAATGATGTGGTTTATTTATATAATTTATAATTATCCAAAGATAATTACAAATAAGGATAATTACAATTATAGTATTTTGATTAATAATAAGGTATTAATCTATATCTTTGGTTAAAATATATTTTACAAGAAATACCCCACAATTTTTGTAAATAATTTGTGAATTTATAAAAATATATTTAAAGATAATATAGCGTTTATCTTATAGAAATAATTATTTATAATATTTATAAATAATATTTATATAATTTTCATGATTTTCATGATTATTTCATAGTTAAACTTGATTTAGAATTTACTTTATAAAAATAAGTATTTTTAATATTTTTAAATAATATTTTATAAAAATCTATTAAAGTTTTTAAATAAAATAAATTTACAGAAAATTATTTTGTAAGATTTAAAATAAGGAAAATTAATAAAATTTATTTTTATAATTTTTAGAAATCTTTCCATATTTTTAAAGTATTTATAAAGCTTTTTAAAAAATAAAACAGTAAAAAGGAGGTTGCCCGGGTCGAACCCGGGACCTCACACCCACAAACACACTGCCCAAACCAGTGAACCAAAGGCCGCAGCCGCGGTAAGAATTGGTTTTTAATCCATATAAACTCAGTTAACCAAACGATCCCCAAATCAAGAACCCTAATTTCGGATTTGATCAAAATTGATGCCCAATTCGAAACTGTAAATGATTATATTCATGGGGCTTTTGTTCCCCATGATGAATCGAGTTTGATGATAGGTTTAATTACCTGTTTTGGTATTCAAATCGTCAAGGTCGATTGAAGAACAGGCCGCGAACAATGTGGAATCCAAATGATGCTTAAACGTTGATGAAAATGCAATTAACTTCACAGGAAGTTTCTAATGAGGCTAATGATCGAAAGCCTTCTATCAATTTTGGGTTTTGAAGTTCGTATAGGGGTATTTGATTAGTTGCAGGTTGCGACCACGGGTTTGATTCGAATGTGGTGTTGGAGCTTGATTTATAGCAAATTGAGTGTAGTGGAAGTTTAAGAACGACAAATGGATCATGAATATGCGAATTCTTTTGATTATCAAAGCGTTTAGTGCTCGATTTTGGTGAGTGGGTCGGTCGAACTTTCGGTCGAGTGGGAATCCCATTACTGAACTTTATTTTGTTAAATTCGTTCATGGGTTAGGTTCGATTCCTCTATTAGAAGCTTTAGAAATCATTTAATTCGAGTGGAATCGTGCCGTTTGGTCGTTTGTGGATCACCGGAGTTTGGCCGGAATTTCGGCCGGAGGGAGATCGACGGGATGGGGCGGGTGGTTTGGGATTTTAAAAATTTACAGAATGGCCCCTGTGGTTTCAGGATTTTATCATTTCATGCTTAAAGTTTTAAAAAAATCAGTTTTAAAGTTTACAAATTACCCCCCTGAACTTATTAAATCAATTTAATAATTTTATAAATTATTATTAATAACCATATCTTCATTATTATTAATATTATCATTATTACCATCATCATTATTATTATTATTATTATTATTATTATTATTATTATTATTATTATTATTATTATTATTATTATTATTATTATTATTATTATTATTATTGTTATTATAATTATTTAACATATTAAACTTGATTATTTATAAAATTAACTTTTAACTAATAAAAATAAAAAAAAAAAAAAAAATATGGGATGTTACATATAGCATGTTCGGGCGTGGACAAATAGACTCACAATATGGAGATACGAAGAAATACGTAGAACCGAAGAGTTGCCGGGTAGTGATCGTTGGACGATTCTCCCATTTGAGTGGTTTAACTTAATATACTCGGGGTCCGTTAATGGTAACGAATTTGGAGACGGAGTGACTGTCTATATCCCGCGTTATGGGAAGTTGATACGGTAATACTGTTTTCATGTTTTACAATAAAAATCATAAATTTATAACCGTGAATTAAATTGTTTTGTAGGTTTACGTACCAATGACTGATGACGAAGAAAATTGGTATCTTTTTAAGATTTCTATGGACTCACTACAAGTTCGTATATATTCTCCATACGAATGCCGACCAAATACGTGTGATGATTCATGGTGCATTCATCGTAATGCGCGAACGATTTTCGTACAATTCGAATCGTACTTTTTACATTTTCTGTCACGTATACAATATTGGCAGCACTCCGGACAAGTGAGGGGTGTAAATATATTGATGTTGTTGTAGTATAGAAAAAAAAACCTGCATTGGGGTTTCACCAATTCTGGTGGACTTTTTTATTTTTGCCCGAGCATTATATACGGTTCGTAACCCAGACACGTTATTGGGATTTTGTTCCCTCAACGTGCCTAGAATGTTTCGAGGGTCAATATTTTGCTCGGTCAGATTCCTTACAGTAGAAAGCTCATTTTCGGTGAGCCTCATTGCGTATGCATGTCCTTCCAGGTGTTCAGCAGGTTCATGGTTATGAGTATCATCCACAACAACTATAATCCACCCATCTCTCTGGATCTGGTACTTACCCTGCAATTCAAATTGACAGTTTGTTTTTTTCGTGCCACTTTTTCTTAGAGTGGATGCTCCCTTATATACACCACCCCGATCGCATTTCAACCAAATTTTAACCACCAAACCATTCGAATTTCTTTTTGAACGTTTGGTGACAATAACGAACCCATTATCTCGCCCCACTTTAGTTGCCCAATCAACTAATTCTTCACGAGATGAGAAAACCTAATCAATTTAATATTTTTAGTTAGTTATTACTAAATGATAGTAAAATGAAAGTAAAATTAAATATGATATATCTTATAACCTGATTCGTGTCGTATAAACCCTTTTTACCGGAACCAGAACCGTCATTATCCCCGCTGCTATCGCCACCGTTATCACCCCCGTCATCGCCGCCGTCATTCCCGCCGTAATTGGACGCGAACTGTCCTGGATAGTTTGAAGCAGCCTCTTCGTAATAACCGTAACCCTCCTGAGGGTAATAGTTATATTCCGAACCAAATAAATAGTTGCTATCCCAGAAAGACATCGTAACGTTAGATATTAACGTTTATATAGTACTTGAAATGGAATATTGCGTTTATGTAGTAGTTGAAATGAAATGAATTTATATCGTTGAATTATGAAATGAATTTATAAACTAACGTTTATATAGTAGTTGAAATGGAATATTGCATCTCGTCACATAATTAACACGAATATCGAGGAATATTACGTCATATCAAATAATGTAATAAATACAAATTTACACGAATATCGAGGAATATTACGTCATATCAAATAACGTAATAAATACAAAATTACACGAAAAACGAGGAATAATATATCTCGTCAAATTATTAAAAGTGAAACTAGGACCCGTAAGTAAGTTCACGGCCCGTAAGACGAATTCCATACGGGCCGTGAAGAAATTCACGGGCCGTAAATAAACACGACCGTGATCGTATTCACGGGCCGTTACGTTTTTGAATTACGTTTCTGAATGACCGATTTGACTTGCGACAGACCATACGGCCCGTGAAGGGCCTTACGGGCCGTAAAGAGGGCGTCCAGATATCCTGGAGGGCGTCTCTTTAGTAGGCCCCTTTACAAATCGATAACTCAAAATGATTTTCACTAAGTAATGATCAAGCGTCTCGAATGAAACAACCTGATAATAAAATGATGTACTTGTCAATCAAGATATTGCAGATTCTAGTCTTACAGGGTGCTTAATATAATGATTTTATCTTAAAAAAATTCTAGGTGTTAATCTAAAAAGAAACAAAAGCCGATCAAGGTTTTATTTATTTTCTAAAAGGCTGTTCCTTTTTAGTTTGTGGTGAAACTATAAGCATTTTATGTGAAAAGAACTCTGGCTTATTTTATTATTTACTTGACAAGTAGAAAGACTTGTGTATAAAGAATACGAGTCTAGTGGATCAAACAAATTATTTTTTTTAAGTGAAAATTCTCAAGCCTTAATGATTTATACAAAAGTTCAAAAAGCTAAAATACGTGTCTCCTTTGACGACCTTCCCAAAACCATTGTCAACCGTTTGATAAACACTCAATATTATCTAGCTTAGTGACAATGTTGGTTACCTTCTTTTAAGAATAATATGTGTGTAAATTTTTACAAATGTAAGGTCACGAGTTAGAAAATCGTTAGTTAAAATAACTTTTGATTAATGTGTGTTTTGGGCTTATTTTGGACCATTTTTCATGCTACCATAGTACCATAGTAAACGAGTTACACCCCATGGCCCATACACAGCCTGAAGCCTAGACATTTTTTGTGTAATCAATCAGGCCCATTGATATAGTAAAATAGAGAGCCCAATTGGTATTAGCCCAATAGCTTTTTATAAATGCGTGACCAAGGGTCCAATGGTAATACTTATGGAGCCATGGAGGTACTAGTAGGGCACCCGCGCAATGCGGCGGCGACAACAATATAAATACCCTACCTATAGATAGGGTCTACGGATTTTCACACAAACACCTCCATAGACTCTAAATATATAAAGATTCAAACTACACACATATATGTGTTTATTGCAATCAATAGTGATTGGTTCACATGTGTTTGTAAGTTCAAATAACTTTCATAACGTTTGAAACAAATTGTGACAAATTAAAAAGATAAGAGAAGTAAAGGTAGAATACAAGCATGTAACTTTCTCATGAAAGTTGCCAAACTGAAAACAAATATTGGTCAAAGGAAAAGCAATGACACATAACATAACGAAACATTTGCTTCTCAGAGACACCTGTCAACAAAAAAGTATATACAAAATTAAATGAAAACACATGAGATTGATGATCAAGGTTATAACAAATTAACAGACTTGATGTGCCTTCTTTATGAAATAAATGAATGTGTGTGCATACGCCAAAATAGAGAGAGGATAGAGGTGTCAGTTTCACCATTTATCTGAAATGTATGGGCTTGTGTTATGAATTATCTCTAAAGGGTCAAGGGTTTATCTATAATGTGTAGGCTTGTGTTAAAACTGAAAAAAGAATGTTAGTGGTCAGCCAACCAGCCCAATTAGTTTGACCTGCACAAAATACTCGTTTGACCCATAAGTTGTTTTAACTTTTAACCAGTCGCGCAACCCACCCATTTTACATCCTCTAGTTTGCCACTCTCTCAAGCTTCATATTTATCATGGGTAAACATGTAAACTTAGCTTCAGATTTTGCAAGATATAAAAAAGGCTTTGTCGTTGACACCAGAAATTACGATAAGAAGATTTTTGCATTTATCATAAGCCAGATGGAGTAAGTAAACATTTAATTTAAAGCAACCAATAGTCTATCTATTATAAAGATTAGATGAAACTATTTATTGACATTTTGCTTTTGGAGTTTAAGTTCTTCATATGATAATGATCACTATATGTCATAATCAGTTTGGTTCTAACCTTGATTTATTGTCATTCGACCCATATGACTTGAATACTTTCAGCTAATGATCCTCTCGACCATAATCATAAACTATCTCAATCTGCAGCAACCAGAAAATCAAGAGCTTAAGCAAAAAAGATATATAAATGTTGATTATGGGCCTGATTTATATAGCCTGCTCATTGGTTAAAACAGTAGCATGCCAATTTTCCAGACTATGGTGTAGGGTTGAGGACATATATAACCTGCTTAAAACAATTGCACTAATAAGAGTAGAACATTACCCCAGACGGTGGTGTAGGGTTGCGAGTAAACTTGCTGCCGCCAGGAGCCCATGGAACTGTTAATTAGTGGCAAAGTGGCAAACAGAAAATGGTAAGTTATAGAAGTTTCAATTTTATATGATAAGATTTGTAAAACTGATTTTAAAGCAATAAAATTGGTGATACTGCGAATTTCATTCCTTCAAGAAAAGACTAAACAATTCCATCGGGCAAAACAAACTTCATTTTTCTTCATTCCAGGAATGGACCATTTTATTGCACTCAGCAGCATCTCCATTCAAAGCTCTCTCCAATCTTGTTTCAAATGGGGTATTTTTCCAATTCACCTTCTTATCCTGTACAGATGCTGCAATTGCATTAGGCAACATTTCTTGTCCCTTCCTAAAAGATCCAATAGTTTAGGCTTTTGGATCAAACTATTGGATCATGTGATTTATTTTATTTACCTACATAATGAGTTCCAAAGACAAATATGCTTACACTTTTTGATGTAGGTGGATCCGAAGGCCAAGGGTATCCTTGACAACATATACACTTTTGGTAAAGCAACTTACAAAAATTGAGCGGTCCATTTAAGTCCATTTTGCAAGTTTCTACCTTTGGAAGGAAATGACCAACATACAGTACACAGTCAATAGGAACCTTTATATCTTTGTCATGTAAATCTTGTCCTAAAATGCCACTTACGCCCACACCCTATATCAATTCACAAAAAACAGTCAAAGATCAATGAAGGATTAGTGGTTTAACAGGTTACATTTAAAGGATAAGAAACAGGTCAAACCATGAAGACTCCATTGTTTCGAACCTCAACAAACCGCCCACTTTGGATAATTTCCTAAAATATTATGGTTCTCGTCGACTAATGCTGTAACACGCCATTTGCTTAAAGTCTTCCAAACACCAAATAAATAAATAACTTAAGGTTACAAAAGATTACATATATAAAATGTACACTTGAATACAAACTTAAATGCATAAAGTTCCAAACAGTTAATGACTTAAGAAGCTCTTAAATGCATGATAATTTTTAAGTTGTACGTTTCTAGATGAAGGTAGCAGCTTCAATATCTTCTAAACTATTACAACAGTTGCACACTATAACAGAATTACACAATTATGCATCATATAATTTGATGAACTAAATAAATTCTAGCATGTCATTTACCAAAAAACACCAATGACCCATGTATATTTGTTTGTATATTGTATAGTGTATACCATACATATAACACTTTAATGTATAACTAACCCTTAAAAACCCTCAATGTATAACTAACCCTCAATAAATTCTGTCCTTTTAAACTAAAAGCTTTTCTGAAGATGTAACAGTGACCAACTTAATATGACAATTATCCCGATTTCATGGTCAATTAGAATTTCTAGCTCTAATAATCAAGTAGCAGCCAGGTGATCGAAAGAGTATGGAAAATTGAGCCATAAATCACCAGATCTATACCCTTTAACATCATGTGGCCCCTTTATTAATCATACCCTTATTAAAAGAAGTACAATTGAAAATTTTCATGTGCCAACCACTGTTTTTCTGGGTGTAATAAGATCTTTTTGCATCATGCAAAAACAATGCAAGTTTATTTATACTAACAACTATAAACTTTACTGCAGTTGGTAATTTATTCTTTATAAGCTCAAAATTCAAATACAGAACAAGAGAAGCACTTCAAAGGTAAGAAAATAAACACAGACCCCATATCTTTGAAGTGATCGTAATCACGTAGGCATATGCAAACATTTGCGCTTTTACCACAGTTTCTTTACACGATATATACAATTCAATTATCACCCTTGGCAATTTCAGGAACATTTAGAAGCTAAAACTTATGAAGCAATAATCAACAAAATGACAAATATAGTGATTATGCAAAAACAGCATTATAACAATTGGATGAAGATCATGAAGATAGAAGCTCATTGATGACCAAATAAATCAGTGCAGATTGAGGCCATTCGCATGATTTGTTCAATCAATTCTCCATTCAAGGATCATTTAAATTATGTTAGCCAAATAAAAGAGTTAAAACTCATACAAAAACAATCATTGTAAGTAATCATGGAGAATCAAAGTCACTATTATAAATTAAATAAAGAACATACAGATAACAGAATTCATAAGTAATACGATTATGTAATTTCTCAAATAGTTATTCAATTCAACAATTCATCACCTCGATAAGGAAATCAACTGGTGGTGAAAAAGCCCTCGTGTAAGATCGCCAATTCCGATTTTCAAAGGCTCTTGTGTGATTGTGTAGTCAATTTCTTTAAGCAATTGCAAAGACAATAACGAAGATGACGAATTCAATGGGAACGAAGATGACGAATCCAATCGAGTTTTGAAACCCTAATCGTCGTAAATTTCGGAATTAGTAACGAATTTGGGGATATTGAAGAAGCTGCAATCTAGAGTTCTGAACAATGTTACACCATTAACACTTCACCTTGATCATAAATCATTCATCTTCAGCACCAGAGTTCTGAACCACCACAACTCTCATAGTAACATTATTGGGAGGAAGCTGCAACACAAGAGGGTACAGGTTCCCGTTCACCGGATTACGCGTGCACACCGTTATCTTCTTCAACCCCGTTTCTTCCTCGAGCTTTCGGGTCAATTCCTTCACATCATTCCCCTTGAACTGAATGCAGAACCCCTGTGCATTCTCATCCATCTCCCCAAAATCATCAGAAACCACATGGTAGTATATCGCCCTCCCCCCTTCCACCTTCACTACAGGCGAACCATCACTGTTCTGCAAATTCAAGAAAACACAAATTAGCACAAAATTCATCATACCCAACACGTAAATTCACATCAATTCAACTGGGTAACGCTCAAAAACATCAAATTTTGAAGCTTTAAAGATTTAATGATTCATACCTCGTGAAAAGTTGGGGATTTTGACCAATTGGTCGCCGGCGAGTTTGACTCCGTCGAGGTGAAAGAATCAGAAAGAAGAACCAACGGCGGCGGAGTCGGCGCCGGTGACCTCCGGTGAGTTGAGAGCGTCGGGGTAGGGCTTTTTGAGAGCCGGATCTGAGTGAAATGCTTTTAAATTATGAATCCACCTCTTCTAGTTGCTTTTAAGTATGCTTCAGATATGATACACTAAGCTTTAAGAGTTGTATAACTCTTAATTTTAAAAGATTTTGATCAAATGACCGTTTTATCTTTCTCATTTGCTTATATATATATATAGGATAGATAAACGGCCACTGCCTTTCAAACCAAAAATAATACCAAATTCTATATATCTAATATAAGTAGGTGTAAATTATGTCATAATTTTATTAGCCTATGTGAAGTTATGTGACAAATGTCACATTTCACAACTTTCAAGAATCAAACATACATGGTTTTGAAACACGGTCAACATAAAGTCAACATTATTATTACCTGAATATTTGGTTGAACTCATAACAATCAACATTAAAACAGAGTGAACAAGAGTTTAGTTTTGACTAAATTCCTTTCATTTGATTGATAATCTATACTTATTTAGTAAGTGAATGATTACGCCATGTGTCATAATTTTCAACATTATTTTTTTGTTTGTCTATCATTTTTCAAATGATGACAGCCAGTCAACATGTTTACCTAGGAAATTTTTGAACCTAGATCTTTTGAGACATTTTGGGTGTCTTATCACTCCCGTTTCTCTCTTATTAGTAAATTAAATGAATAAGGTTTCAAAAGGATTGTTTTTGCATATGGCTCCAAAGGTTTCAAAAGGTTGTAATTTTTATTAAAAACGTTACTTTCGTTAATTTAATGTTAAATGTCTATCACTAAGAGGGGTGATTATATAAGTTTGCAAATAAAATAAAAATCTTAATAGGTGCTTTTGTGGTCACATTTGTCATTTGCTTTCAAAAAGATTGTTTTTGCATATAGCTCCTAAGGTTTCAAAAGGTTGTAATTTTTATTAAAAACGTTACTTTCGTTAATTTAATGTTAAATGTCCATCATCAAGAGGGGTGATTATATAAGTTTGCAAATAAAATAAGAATCTTAATTTATGTATACGTGTTGCTTATAAAATTCCACTTACCTATTACTATTACAATCACGAAACCTACAACGAACCTTTCATATTTTTAATTTTCACATTTCAATATCGACTGAATCATGAGATTGTTGACTTAATCAATGAGGGAGGAGAATGGATCTCTTTCCAGGTGGCGATCAAAACTCGTTGCAAAGGAGTTGTATGATGGAGACCGCTACCTCTAGTCATCCTTTCTCTTATATCATGATTTACAATCACAACCACATAAACAATCACATTATGACAAAGTTAAGACTTTATCAATTTACATATTAACATTGTAAATTTAACAAGTTCACATTTTTGGACGAAAATGATAACATTTCATAATCTTCGAGAGCCAGATACAAAATTAAAAAGTTACGTATGAAAGTGACACATCCGACCAAACCACAGGAAGTAAAACGACAATAAAACCGTTCGTTCAAGACAGGCCCGGGCCCATTAATGATAACGGTTATAAAATAAAGTGAACAGTACAGGCCCATTCCGGAACAGTTTTATGGGCCCACGATTTGTTTACTTTCAGATATCCATGGTCGGCCACTGCACACCAAAATCAATTAATTACAAAAGTATAAATTAGGAACGATCATCATTACTCATCAGCCCATGTAAAGAGATATTGAGAAAAACAACAATGAATTTGTTTTTTTAACACTAAATTCACGGTACTTTTATTGTTAAATTACTTCAAAATAATTTATATAATATTTAGGTTTGAACTTGAGATATTATCTTTAAAATTAGTTATTATTGGTATAAAAAACAAATTAAATTGATAGTTATTTGTACCTTTTAGGTGAGATTTCGTTGATATATAAAAATTATTATATTTATGAGTTGATCACCTTATAGTGAAGGATAACTGCAATTTTCGATGTTAACTTCTAATATTTAATAGAAATCAAATACATCATATAATTCAAATAAATAACTTATTTTCAAACAATAACAAAAGAATTTATTTTTAATTTTTAGCTTTTTACGGCATATGTTATTGTAATTCTCTATTTAAAACCCCAAGAAACTTATTAATTAAAGTAAAAGAAGGTAACTGGGTTCAATTTATTTTGGGATCTCGACCAAAATTCTAATTCGAGTTTTTCTATATTTAAACTTAATAACCCATGTTTATCTAAGTTTGCTAATGATAATATAATTAGTAAAACATGTTTACTAAATATATATGTTAATTTATATGCATATACTATTTTTAAATAAAACTAGGATTTTTCATATGCGCGCGTTGCGCGCATGATGACCGACTCGAAACGATTTGAAATTTTAGGTTCGGACGCAGATGCGGTGCTCGGTTACGGCTGGTAACCAGAATCAACAGCCACGCCTAAGTGACGAACACCACTCTGGTATCTCATCACCGCCCTTGGAGCTCATTTGGCGAGCAACACTCAATAACAAACTGAAAAGAAAACAAAGAAACGATTAATGAACAAAGATCAAAAGAGAGAGCATTTTCTTTCTAAATGCACCAGATGTGAGATGTGATGTGAGGGGGGTTTGCTCTTTTCTTCTCTTTAAAGCCAAAGGGGTAGATTGCAAATACATAATTCCTTTGTAGCCAATATCAAAACCATTAGAAACCAACTATTTCTTTAAGTTCCTTTTTAAATATATAGGATAATTTATCTTGATAGCTTTATACAATTTATCTTTCGATCATTTCACATGATGATAGAAGAAAGAGTCTATAAATAAATCAATTACCCTTGATTGATTATATATATTCTCTTTAAACCCTTAATCCAATTATACTCAATTTAATATTTTCTTTGTGAAAGGCCATTCTACTTCAACAGCAACAAAATTCACTAATTGTTCATTTTGAAAAGAAAGAAAAACACACACATAGTACAAAACAAACACCCACAAAATTATGCTATCCAAAGAAAATTTTGAAATGACAAAAAGGTGATAAGATCTTGATAAAAGATTGAAACAATCCCATAAAGTGGATGAGGAAGGGACCTCCTCCATCTTTCAACATACTATGGGACCCTTCACATGTCATGGTTCTCATCCAAATACATCATACTATACCACCACCACCATTATCATCTTTTATATATGTGCAACATCCCTTATCTCCAAGATCATATTTCTTTCCTAACCCAAAAATGTCCAAACAAAAAAATCATTTCCACATTTAGAAATCAAGTCCCACATGTGAGTCTTCTTCTTCAACTTCTTTCCATAATTAGAAAGAATTCAAATATTGATTCATCACAAATTCATAATTTGAAGTCACATTTGAGTCTTTTTGCGTTCACATTCATGCCATTTATACATTCATCAAAGTTCTTACATGTGAAGACAAGGTATGTATAGTGCAGCCAAGGATGACTTGCCGGCAACAAACTTAGTTCTTTGAGCCTATAAAAACCGATAGCTTCTTTTAATTATATAAGAATTTCAAATAATGCATCTAGCTCTCAACTTCCATGTTCAATCTTCATGAACATAACATGCTTTACCATTAATTATTACTCAATTTCTGGATATAACATTCATGTTTTATGACGTATACTCACCGGCAAGTTGTTCTCGGCTATATATCTATCTGGTACTCACATGCTATAACTATGGTGAGAAGTTATCCAAGGTTGATGCATGATGTTTGAGGATGTCACATATGAAGTACATAATATGGTAAGTCACATTTTCTTTTAATTATTGTATTTATTTTTTATTGTTTATAATTAGTGCTGCTTAAAAGGTGCACTATTTCTCATATTCATGTGATCTATACTTGTTGCATAGATCAATGTGTGACATTGTATTTTTTTTAATTAGTAATAAAAAGATACTTTATTTACACCATTTATGATATATCAATACAAAATTTGTATATCAAAGTAAAGCCCATAATTCTTGACATGATAAAAAAGCACGATGTGATCATGGATGACAAATATTTAATACCAAGTGTCCTCTCTTGTTTCTCTATCCGCTATCTTCCTTTCATTATCAACAAAAAGCTTACGGATTATTTGCAACAAAAAGCTCTCGCGGGTTTTTTTCATATGAGTTTAATCTAAAAACAACGTTTAGTAAGGTTAACTGATTTGTTTTGACATGAGCCGAGCTGTTTGATAAGGTCCCCTAATTGAGAGACTTTTTTTAATTGGAAAAATTGGATTTGAAACATCATATATTAGTAAGTGTTTGTCAACTCTATTGAGATGTTGATGTATACTTTTTAATATTAGACTAGTGTTATTACCCAGACGCGCGTTGCGCGTCTTAGGAACGTCGCAAATCGGTGTATAAAATTGGAATGTTCAACGTGTGGCTCAGAATTAATAGCATGTTGTGGCTGCACATTGAAAATAGTTGCGTAAGCCAATGCAACCGGTACCAGCTTTCATGTATCATCATAGCCGTGAAACAACCAAAAGCAACATCCTCAAATGAGTACTATTATTATCGACATCAACAATCAAGAGTGCTCACAACATGATAGAACAAAGGAAGATAAACAATCAAACGTAAAGAAATTGAACCCAGGTGACCAGTAATGAGTAATACAAAGACAAAAATCATAATAAACATACACAACGTGGCTCAGATCTTATTAGTAAACCGATGTGGCTGCAACACGGGTTGCAAGTGAAAAACATGTCACTCGCCATCCTCGTTCATGCCACGCCAAGCAACAGTCCATATCACAGTCATCATAGCCAAAGAAACATAAGTAACGGGAATCCAATGTCGAACGATGCAGGGTTTCATAGCAAACCTACACATTCATCAGATCAACAACTTAGGGTTCATACCATAAGCCCCAATCACCGCCGCGATGTAGCCGGAAACAGAAGGCCGACGGCCTCATATTTCTGGCACCAAGAGACCCAATCAAAGCACCCAGCCGTCGCCGTGACAAAGCGGCAAGTCGCGCCGGTAGAAGGCACCGACATCGAACAAAGCAACAAAAAATTGTAGTAAACTTTGTACTAATCTACCCGTTTTGCATTAATAGATAAAATCAGAGAATGAACCACTGACAGCATGTCGATCTCATGTTGATCCAGCAAAACTTTGTAGTACTGCATAAACACAGATTAATAATTAAATTAAAGCATCCAAATATCCAACACGTTAACACTATGGTGAAAACAGAACACTGGTGAACTTTCAGTCACATAACTACACACCTGTTTTACTGCAGGAATGATATTTTATTACTTTTAGCTACTTGAAGGTAAACTTTCTGGTTATTTAGATGCAGACAATCCAAGCAGAAGATGAACAACCAACACAGGTATAAAAAACCTATTGTCTGAGGCTCTTTAGTCACATAAACAAACAATAGTTATGTCATTATGAAATTTGCCAACATCCACTGTTGCCAAGCCTCTTACTATGTTTTGTCTTAACTAAAAATACACATACAATTGTATACATTTATAATACATATCATATGTTATATTATTAGTAGTTTATGGGTTTGCATCCTCCATAATGGCATGTTCACAAATAGCTAAGATATACTAAAATTCTAGCCAACGTAAATAAGATAATCGATTCTGAAAACAAAACATATGGAAAGAAACTTGTTGGGATTTGAGTTTTGTCCTACAAGCGCAGGAGGACAAACCCTAGAAGGGCCTGTGTTCATGTCAAAAACACAGCAACACACAGCCATTCCATTTTAGATGATACAAGTATACTCTAGTCAAATTTCAAGTACTCGCAAGTCAAGTCCGACATTACAAACTGCTCCGCCTATTGTACCCCTAAAGCAAACAGCAAATCTAAAGAAAAACATGTCAAACACACACTTTGCTCTCTTACATTTTATTTGTTTCATAACAATTACTTAGTTTCTTTTTAGTTATATTTTTATCTATATATTGTTCTTTATTTCTTCGTCTTCTTCTATTCTCAACCAGTACCTTTTACTACACTTTATACTGCATTCATTAAAGACTAACCCTACTATTATAAGCAAAGAAAACTTGAGAAAACTATTGCCATCCTAACTCTTAAAATTGGGACAAACTCAACATACATATTTCAAGAAATATTAATGGCAACATCAGGAATTATCATGTTTCACCTACTGCACACAAATATATCATATTTCAATGAATTTCGACAATTTAACATACTTATATCAAAGCTTGATTGCGAAAATCCATGGCATACTCTAATTGATCACAAAGGAAATTACCATTTCTGAATGAAACAATCTAACAGAAGAATCATACATCCATCATTCACAAAATTTGGCATTTTTTTATGGTAAACAGAAGACAATCTAAAACGTACAAACACAACCTGTACAAAGCATTATTCAATACCAATAATTGACGCATTAAGAAATTGAATTCATGAACGGAGAAAGATGAATACCGAAATCTTGTCGGCGAGATGAGCAAGTTCCCGAATCGCTGTCGCTACTGCAGCGTGAATCAGTGCCACAACTGCTTTCATTCTCCAAGAAATCGCTAACCATCGCTGCTAAATCTTGTTCGCTTTCATGGCTAAACGCCCCACCCAACATCCGTCCCCCTACACCACCACCACCACAACCGGAGCCACTGCCCCCCATCATCAACCACACGTTTATTAATCTACCCGTTTTGCAGTGGAGGTTTAGTAGCGGTGGCAAGCACTAACGACGGTTTGTAGCAGCGGTGATGGGTGATGACGGTGGAGCAACTGTCGCGATGATAACGGAGTCGTGGTCGTCGACAGACGGGAAGAACACGACAGATGTCCCCATGGTTGAAAAACTCCAAACAGATGGAACAATCGGGTGAATTCGGGGTTAGGGTTTGGAATTGGACGGGGGGGATTTGGGTGTGGATGTCGTGGAGGGAGAGGGAGGAGGAGGGTGGTGAGAGGGGACGGCGGAGGAGGCGGCGGCCGCGGCGGTGGAGGAAGGAGCCAGCGAGGAGGAGGTGGAGGAGGACGATGGCGGCGAGGCCGATGAAGAGGACGAAGAGGGAGAGGAGAACTATTGAATGAATAGTATTATTCACACACAATCAACATTTGCTTTTTTCATAATATATAACTAGATAATACCACCATTCATTTATATTAAAAATACCTTTTTGCAGCTTATAAGCATGTATATATTTAAGAGGTGTTTGAAGATCCATTTAGTTAAATACTATATGAACTCCTTTAAACTATTTTTGTAAAAGGAAAAAAGTTTTAAAGTTTTTTTAAACAATGCACTTCTCATACTCATACTGGTATAAAATTCACTAAGTACTGTTAGGTCGGTCGACTAGTGAGTTACGAGTACTCGTTCTAGGCGGGGAGTACTCGAATGTGATAAATTATAAAGAATTTTATTTTTAAGAAATTATACATATATCAAATATCGTAAGTTTATTAATATTTATAACAATGTATGTAAATATCAATATAAATTAGAAGTATAAATGTTCAAATACTAGAATAATTTAAAAATTAATATTTATTTTATAATATTATAGATATGATAATCATTTTATAGTCGTCTTTCAATGTATCTACATGAAAAATAACGAAATTTCAACAAAAATCGATGAAAACTAGCGGAAATTGACGAAAAATAGGGAAAATCCGAGTTTGGCCGCCTAGCTCCGAGTAGGTCCGAGTTGGGCCGCCTAGCTCCAAGTACTCCGCGAGTTTGACCGATTCCGAGTTATAGGACTGAGTTGAAGAAAGTCGATTTAGTAAATGACCGAGTTCCGAGTACTCGGGGAGTACTCGGCTCGGCTGAGTTGCCCTAATTTTACAACACTACTTACTCCTTTTAATATAACTAGCATAATAATATACTCGTTTTTACTTTCAAATAGTATAATATTTAATTTACATGTAACACAAAAGTTTCAAAGTTAGCTAATGATGACGTGATTCAGTTAATAATTTAAGCTCAAATTGTCAAACCGTTAGTTCGTTCCGACCAGTAAACCAGCATTCCAAACTATACAAACTTTTCAAAACATTTCTTAGGGGGTGCCCTCATCTCGTTTTTTCATCGGTAGTGTTAAATTTTAGTTTGGTAGTATAATTTTTGACCCGGTAGTGTAAATTTTTATATAAATATTGAGTTTGCCCCCTTAAAAAATATTAATTTCGCCCCTACCCCATGATAATGTTAAACTCCGCCGCTGCTTACCAGTGATATAAGTGTTTCTTTAAATTAAACATCAAGTAAGTTAATTAAAAAATCTAAACAACTCATGATATTATGTTGAAAACTCATCAAAATTACCCCTAAAGTTAATAAAAAGTTCATAATTTCTCAAAAATTTTCAAAGAAACTGCAATCATGGGGTTTCTTGATCTTGATAAAAACTTTGCTTTCTATGCTGCTTATCACAGCAACAAAATCAACATCGCAATCCACATGATCTTCGTGTGGCCAATCTTTTTCACCTCTGTTCTTCTTTTCAATTTCATACCAACTCCATTCGATCTCCCACACATCGATTGTTCTTTATTTGGGATCGATTTTAAGCTGATTTTCAGCTTTGGGTTTTTGTTTACTTTAATCTATGTTGTGTCGTATGTTTGTCTTGATTATAAAGCTGGTTCTTTGGCTGCTTTACTCTGTCTCTTCTGTTGGATTGCTAGTAGTGTTCTTGCAGAGCTCCTAGGGTTTCAATTGGCTTGGAAGGTATGTTTAATTAGCTCTAAGTTAATTAACATGAAATTGATTTGGGGTTTTAATCAAAGTTATGATTTTGATGGTGAAATTGACTTGGGGTTTTAATCAAAGTTATGATTTTGATGGTGAATTCGATTTGGGATTTTCTTGTTTTATTGTTTTGAGTGATTTAAATTGGGATTTGTTGTCTTGAATCTTGATGATGCTGAATTAAGATACTAAATCATTCATTGTATGTACTAATTGATGAGCTATATTGGTAGGTTGTGTTCTTTCACCAAGTTGAAACCCATACTGCTTATTTGGTTATAAAAAAATAATATCATTGATTTTGCTCTACATACCTTCATTTTGACATTGCTGTTTGTTCTCTCACCAAATTTTAGATATTTGATCATGATCATCTCAGGTTGTTCTTGTTGTGCAATTGATTTCATGGACCGCGCAATTTATAGGGCATGGGCTATATGAGGTTAGGCCGGTTAAGTTTCTTCGTTTACAAGATAGTCATAAGTCACAACAGCATTTGCTTTTACATGAAGGATTTCAAGTCAAAATTACTTATTTGTTCATCATCAGGATCATTTTTTGGTCCACAAGATTCTATTATGAGTCTTCAATGAAAATATGTTACAGTCAAACAACTTAAGCCATGTGTCAAGTCAAATGTGTAATTTTCATGGGTGATAAGGAGTATAATTTTTCTTTTATAAAGTGTGTATGCTTCTGATCGTATAAAATCTGCAGAGAAGAGCACCGGCTCTTCTTGACAACATTTTGCAAGCCTTCTTGATGGCTCCGTTCTTTGTTTTGTTTGAGGTAACTTCTTTAAAGTTTAATCAGTAGTGTTTATTTACGCCTTGAATCTAATTAACTTATTATTATGATTGGAGTTGTACTAATAAGATTGTTAATATTCAAACAATTTATGTTTATACCAGATTCTACAGAACTGACTATTCATATGTAAAACTAAAATTTTTTTTAATAATTACTTTTAACCAAATTTGAGAGCTATTAGATGTTTTTGGAGTATTTCATCTATTATTTTTTTATACACCAATAAATCACCGTGATAACTTGGGTGATACACCAATATTTCATCTGTAGAACTAATATATCTTTTTACTCACCCTGATAACTGATAAATCACTGTGATTTTTGGAATCTGGTTATTCAACATCATGTAATCGCTTTCAAAAACGTACTCCAATCAACTCCTACTTATGATTATGAAAGATTTCATGTTAAGCTAGATATTATCTAACAATCTTTATCCTAATTAGGCACTTCAGATCTTGTTTGGCTATGAACCATATCCAGGATTCCATGATCGTGTTACATCAATGGTAGATGTTGAAACCGAAAGGTGGAGGAAGAAGGAGGACAAATTACTGCCTTAGTATATAATCATCATGTCACTAATGTCATGCAAAAAATGTATACTTTATACTTTTACAGAACGCGATTAGATTCCCATGAACGTTTTGAAACTTTGATCCATTGTTCATCTATAGAATTGTCCATCATTCTGACTCCACAAGAAGTCCTTTCATCAATTGAAACTTTAATAATCTACACAAAATGGCTAGCGCCATTTTTCTTTTGCAGATATGCTTAGTCTTTGCCGAGGAATATCTTCGTGTTGTCAAGAGAATTCACTCCAATCCTTCAGGTTTTATGGTTTTTAGCAGGTGAGACTTGTTTTCAAGTCAAAAGGTTCAGGATCTTGTGTTTAACAATGTTATTTCGATGCATTTTCTTCTTATGCATGATCTTGCTCAAAAGATTTGGGTTTTGCATACTGTTTATCTTCGACATGATCGTGTAAATGGCTCAAGAACGAGTTGTTGCCATGTCCCGTCTGACGTCCTGCAATCACAAAATTTGATACTATGTTGCTTGGGCACTTGCTGTTAATTCTGTTTTTGGGTTGTTTTCTTAAGACCAACGGCGGTAGTGGCATAAAAGGGGCGTGACAACACCGCCACCCCCTCCACGTCGCACAAATGAACGAAGTGCAGTTGAAAATTTTTATTTCATCTATAATGTTATCATATACGATTTAGCTTTAATGTTATAACCACATCTATTATGATACATAATGACATGTAACTTTCTTTTGATGCTCATGAGATGTCCATGGCCAGGCGGTTCGGAGATTTTGGATTATCCCGTGCGACAAGAAAAAAATAAACCCCTTACACTTATATATGGCATGGCTGAAATGCAGCGGCCTGGTGCTAGGTCGCTATGCATAAATCAATGGGCTACAAACGATTTTGTGTAATCGACAATCGACTTGGCTAAAATTGTTGGTTACATACCTAAATAAAATAGTATTTTTACTTTTTAAACTAAATTTGGTTAATTGTGTTCATCTGACCTCCTCTAGAATATGTTAATAAGTTTAAAAATATTTTTTAGTAGGTTAGATTTTTGTTGTATTACGCGGTTTGAAATTTGAATCGTGAACAAGGTACAATAAATGTATATCTTATATGTTAATAAATAATTATTTGATTTTAGAGACACATAATTAGCAGATAACTTGATATTATTAGATTTTATTACAAAAAATATTAGTTTATATCTTACGTTCATTACTTGTTTAAAAATTACAAGAAATATTTTGTATTATTAGGTTAATTTTAGTTAAAATATCAAATAATGAAGGAACATAAATTTATTATGAATATCAAATTATAGTGGGAAACCCGGGCGATGCGGCGGATAGAACGTACAAGCTTTAGATACGGGTGTTCGTTTCATTATTATCAAAACTGAATTTACTCAAATGCAAGACTTAATCACCCTAAAACTTAAACCCATGAAAAAATCATACTTAATAAAAATCACAGTTACTCTTTAAAAATCACTATCTTTTGTTTTTCTTTGAAGTCAAACAACCCACTTGCAACTATGAAAGAATAATAATACTATCTTTTGTTTTTCTTTTGAAGTCAAACAACCCACTTGCAACTATGAAAAGAATAATAATACGTCTCAAATGAAGAGAACTTGAAGACGGTTTATGATTTAACTTGAAATCATAAACCTATCAACAAAAACTGTAGCATATTAGATCATTTAAAAAGCAATAAAAAAAATTAAATATAATTATTAGAATAAATACAACACCCTCTTATAGAAAAATATGCATTAATAATTCTGTCACTAATCTGAGCCATTAATTCACTGATACACATTCTAAGAAACATGCCCTTCAGAGCCTCCAAAGCTTCCATCCATGCAATTCGATCTACATTGTGTCTGCTCTCAAATGTAGCATTTATGTGATCTAATAGTTCTAAAATGCTAACCAGCACATTTGTTTACAAAATGAAATCTTAATTTATCAAGATATAGGTTTATGAAGCATTTCATGAACAACGTACATGCATACAATTGTCACGTGGCATCTATGTTCTATAGCTTTCACATAATAATATTTCCGAATATACTATTATCTCTACTACTATATAATACAAGGTTTAGGCACACCATCACATGTACTTCAATAGGATACACATATGACAACTTTACAAAAACATACATTTTATCACAAAAGCAGTTCAAGCAATTTGTACATAGCACACCTTCACCGTTACATCAATAAGATACACAAAATACAACTTTACATAAATACATATTTTAGTGAAGAACATAAACTTTTAAAATGAATAAATTAATTACCTTACACAGAAACAAAAACTCCTTATATGAACCACATCAATTTCAAAATTAGTGAAGAACATAAAAGTAGACTTTAAGAACTTTAAACCCATGTGAATGGCTCAGCACCCTTCTGGTTAGCTTTTTATATTTGACCCGTTTGAGATAACTCAAAGCCTAGATCGACTCGTTCATAACTAAACAATTTGAAATTGCAACCTTTACAATATATAACTCCATTTCACCTCAAATTACAAATGCTTGCATGATGCATCGGTTGACATGAAAGGGTTAGTTTTGTACAAACCTTGTAACATTCTGAAGTAAGCTTAGATCTTATTTGTGTCAGATTATTAAACTTAGATTTAGCAACATCAACCCTTATCACCATATTCTTGTATTCGTCATCCCGAGACTCACAAGTCACATGTACCTATACTTAATAATATGCTCAAATTAGCGCAAGAGATCATATGAGGATACTTAAGAGATTTTCGCTTGTGAGAATCATTACTTTCTGTTAAGTTAATATCACCGTCTCAATTGTGATTTGTGAGAGAAGGACCAACTAATATATTGACATGTTCTATAAAAGGTGTTGAAGTGATACCTACTACAAATTCATTCGCCTTTTGGTCAATTACTGTGTTCACCTGCATCATGTCAATGATAAGATCAAGGATACTTTGGAAGCTAAGAATTCATTGGAAGTAAAAATTTCTCTTGCAATGACACTACATGGAATTAGTAAATTTATTTAGTCCTTCATAATATCCTCTTTAGTTTAGAAGGAGATTAATTATGCTGAATTTGCCTTATTTACCATGTGATATGAAATACTGAAGATGCAACCAAGAAGAGAACAACGCATCAAGATAAGTAAATTAAAATAAAAAAGTATGTTGCCTAAACTGAGATAGACTTGTATGAATTCAACCATCCTATAAAGATCATGAAAAGTTATTAATTGAGTGTTGCTCTTTTAATTTGGTCCTCTTCAATCTTTCTATAGGATGTACTGTTTCATTAAGTAAAGCACAGTCACTATAATATGACTTCTGATCTATATTTGTTATTAAAAATATATTGTTAATTATCACTTTCATCAAGTTTGGTTGACAAAATTACTCTCTCCCGTTGAATAAGCTCTAATGTGTGAAAATAGAATCAAATAAGGCAAAGGATGATGAGCATATGATGAATGATCTAAATACAATAAGGCAAAGGATGCCTAAACATTTAGTCTTAAATTTGGCGTGTCCATACGTATCGATTCTTTAATTTTGTTAAGTAATGCACTTTTCAGAAAAGTAAAGTGATTGTATCTTGTCTGTTACTCATAGACTTTTACCTTTGTTGACCAAAGTTAGTTTAGTTTGCTAACAGAGAGCTAAGTCTACTACATAGCATGTATCATGAAAGCTCTTGTATATCATATCAGTGATTACACCCCGATCACTCACCATCACTTGTTTTTTATTCATGTTTTGTTCACGAACTTTCACCTCTTCACACCATTTAAGTTCTTCAATATAATTCTTCAACGATTGTTGTCCTGCAAGGTTTGTCAAAAATAAGTAAAATGATAATGGAAATATTCTAATCATTATTATTTCTTCGAAAACTAATATAAGTCCGATTATAATAATGGGGGTAATAATATGGAGTATACTTATATCATCTTCAATGCATTACATGCTCATATGCATACCTCTGTCCCAAATCAACTAACTCTAATATGCATCTAACCTACGTAATTCTATGAATATGTGTAAATAAAATTCAAAGGTCTTGAACTACAGTTACACTAAAAAAACTGTTTTTTCAAAAGGAGATTTATCTGGTAACTCTAATATTCAAATGATTAATTACAATAGAGTTTGCAGCTCAAAATATGCAGATTAATTACAAGAATTGAACACAATCAATTTATCCTCCACCGTTCAAGAAAAAAAAGTAAAAATTGACCATCCATTTATAGTTCATAATATGCAGATTAACCATAAAATCATTTACCGTCTTTGCAACCACATTTTATGATTTTACCAATACCAATATCACGTCACACCTAAATTGTTAACATAACAATTTGTTTATATGTACAAAATACTAAATTAAACACACCAATTAATCATATCTGGATAGATATAAACTTACAAACCTAAGAACTAATACCATATAACACCAACTTCTAATAACTAAACCAAAACCCCAATAAAAGAAATCTCAAAACTGTTGTAAACCAGCAAATTGTTTGACCAGAAATCTAAAAACTGTTGTAAACCAGCAAACTGTTTGACCAAAAATTTAAGAATTGTTGTAAACCAGCAAACTGATACAAAATTCCTTATTCAGACAACAGATAATGATCAATTTGACAACATGCAACAAAATTAATATATTTCTGCACATGAACCTTGACTTTATCATATTCGAACTTTACAAACACCCAACAAAAGATGTTTTTTATCACTTAAACAATATTCTTAACACTAATCAAAATCATTAGCAATAAAATTATATTTGTTTGCACCAATATCTCGTTTCATTTTCATTTCTGTCTTAGATTAGGCGTGTTCTAAATTTTTTTTGTAGCATATGATAAATCAAACTGCACACATTTATCAAAGAAAATATATGAAATCAAAATACTAAAAAAACATGATCAGGTTAGAGACTATTTTACAGCTCAATTGTGGACTTAAACACACAAATCAGTGGCTCCTTTAAAGAGAAAAAAGTCAGTCCCATAACCATTTTGCAGCTAAATTTTTGAACCAAAAGCAAACAGGTTAGATATGTTATCCACCCATTCCACATGGGTTCAATTCATTATTATCATTCTTCGAGATTCTATGTATTTATAATAAATAATAATCAAAGTGTAATCATGTTCTATTTGTGAAATATGCCTTAATTATAACCAAAAAAAAGTTTGCGGATGTCAAGTAAACCTAAAAAACATGCACCTGAATGCATAAAGATGTAGATATAAGCAAAAAAATAAATAAATAAATAAATAAACATAGATTGCAGATGCCTAGTAACCCATATTTTATTATCTCATACCTTCATGAAAAGTCCATCCACTCCAATAATAACCATTGTCCTTGCAATGCAGGGTATTAATTCTCGAAGACCTCAACTTCTACAAAGAAATCAATATAAACTTAGGTATGAGTTTATGAGGTGTTCTAAATGGCACAGTGTTAGTACTATCTATGATGTCATAATAAAGAACAAGAACGATTCATGCAATAAGGCTATATAATTCATTCAATAAAGGCAAAAAAAAACTATCACAACAGATCAGAAGGCCAAAGCCACCTTCAAGACCTAGATTGCAACTACTAATCACCTACACTGCCTACAAATTCAACAAATTGGAACCTACTATGGCTACAGATTCAAGAAATTCGAAAGAATGGCACCTGTTAAGCACAGATCATAACAAAAGGGGAAGCCGATACACACAGGAAATGAAAGGGTTACCCGAATTTGAAGGCCAGGCTACAAGCGCATCGAAAGGGAAGCCGATTTGGGGAAGGCGGTGATATGTAAACACAGGAATTGAACACAAAAATTCTAACGGGAATAAGATTGAATTGGGGGTGCGGAAAGGCCTGGTAATGGCTGGACATTGGTTGTGGGAGGTGAGACGAAACTCTAGCCAGGGAGGCACCGGAGGATAGAAAATGGGTTGGAGGAAGCCAAGAGGCGCGTCTTATGAAAAAGTGAAAATTACAATACTACCCATCCTATATGTATTATATAGTAGTTAAGTGTTGGGTGTCGAATCCAATAAATAAATAATGAAATTGTGAATCTATCAAACACGGACTAAGAATAGTATAAGCGTAAGTAAGGTTCGTGTCCTCAGGGATACGTGTAAGTTATTTTATACCAAAATATTTTAGCACAGTTACTTGGATTGATTATGAGCTAAAAAGATGGGGGTTTAATTTAAAACTAAATTTAAAAGTAATTTGCAAAAAGTAGAAATAATTCCAGTAAGCTCACACGGCAGTGTCAAAACTGTAAAGGAAATTCCATGCGATGGTGTTAAGGTTCTGCCAGAAAAATTAAATTAACATTTTTTTTGTATTTTTAATTATGAAAAAGGGATTAATAAAACAAACAAACAAACACACCCAGTATGTCCCATTCAGAGCAGGGTCTGGGGGGGTAGGTAGTGGCAAGTCTTTTCTCTATCTGGGTAGGTAGAGAGACCGCTTCCAAAGAAACCCCCGACTCGATCAACAAAAGCATAACGAAAGCAGGGCAGCAAATAATATAACATACAGCACACAACATACATTTAAAATCACCAATAGATTAAGAAAAATATAGCAAACATCAGAGAAGCGGCGCGTTTCACCTATAGAGGGCAGTTGTGGACTGCGTACACCTTAGGCACCGCATCAACTCTACCTTACCCTTCCTACCTACAGATCCTACTAAAAGTCCTTAAT
Source organism: Flaveria linearis (assembly GCA_024085815.1). Taxonomy (NCBI): domain Eukaryota; kingdom Viridiplantae; phylum Streptophyta; class Magnoliopsida; order Asterales; family Asteraceae; genus Flaveria; species Flaveria linearis. The sequence continues at coordinate 2,673,901 of CM044008.1, forward strand.
TTTAATCCTACGCTCCACTCGCTCCTATCCTCGATCATGCGCTCAGAGAGGTGCAAATGTCTCATATCTCGCCGAATTAACTTGTCCCAAGTTAACCTAGGTCTCCCTCTACACCTCTTACCCTCTAAGAAAATGTTCTTTACTGCTCTAACGGGTGCTGACATAGGTCTCCTCTTCACATGCCCACACCATCTTAATCTTCCCCTCGTATTTTATCTGTGGTACAAGCCACCTCTAACTTCTGTCGAAACACTTCGTTTCTTATCCGATCCATGTGTGTCCACACATCCACCTCAGCATTCTCATTTCCGCTACCTCTATTTGTTTCTCGTGCGATTTCTTTATTGCCCAGCAGTCTGTTCCGTATAACATAGCTGGACGAACTGCCACTCTGTATAGTTTTCCCTTTAGTTTGGCTGGAAACCTCTTATCACATAGAATCCCTGATGCTGCTCTCCACTTGCACCATCCTGCTTGAACACGGTGAGCTACATCGCTGTGTATCTCTCCGTCGTCCTGTAAGTACGAGCCCAGGTATTTAAACCTAGTTGTTCTTGGGACCGCCATACCCTGGACACTGATTTGGGTGTCCTCTTCACCGTCACCGCTAAAATTGCAATGCATGTACTCCGTCTTAGAGCGACTTATCCTTAAACCTCCGCTCTCTATTGCTGCTCTCCACTGTTCTAGCCTGTCGTTAAGCACCCTTTTAGATTCTGATATTAAGACAATATCATCCGCAAATAGCATGCACCACGGAACTGGCTGTTTTATAGCCTTGGTCATCTAGTCCAACACTACTGTGAAGAGAAATGGGCTCAGTGCCGATCCTTGGTCGAGTCCTACTTTTACGGGAAAGGGGTCTGTGTCTTCGACTGGTGCTCACACACACGTTTTTGCTCCGTCATACACATCCTTGATTATTTTGATATACCTCTCTGGTACCCTTCTAAGTCGTAGACTTTTCGAAATGAGTTGGCGCGGAACACTGTCGTAGGCCTTTTCTAGGTCGATGAATACCATATGGAGGTCTCTTTTCTTTTCTCTATATTTCTCCATTATCCTCCTTATGACATGTATGGCTTCTGTTGTAGAGCGTCTTGGCATAAATCCGAATTGGTTTATCGCTATCTGAGTTTCCCGTCTAATTCTCGAGTCAATAACTCTTTCCCATAATTTCATCGTGTGACTCAATAGCTTTATTCCCCTGTAGTTTTCGCAACATTGGCATTCCTTTTTTCTTATATACGGGAAACTATAACACTGGTTCTCCACTGGTCTGGCATCTTCCCTGTCTTAAAGATAGTGTTGAATAAATCTGTTAGCATTGGAGACCTTCATCTCCCAGGCATTTGCACACTTCAATCGTATGTTGTCTGGCCACGCTTTAGCCCTTCTCATTTTCTTCATAGCTCTCGTATTTCGTCGATTGTGATGCTTCTATAATAGCATTTGTTTTGTTGCGTTGTTTGAGCTGTTTTATCTATCTCATTTGTTGATTTGGGTTACTTATGTTGAAAGGTTATCGAAGTACGTTTTCCATCTCACCTTGATGTCTTTGTCCTTCACCAAACCTTTCCATCCGCAGCCTTTATAACTTCACCATTCTCAAGTCTTATCTTCTACTTTCTCTTACCTTAGCTATCTTATACATGTCATGCTCTCCCTTCTTTCGTCTCTAATCGTTTATACATCGTCTCATACGCCGTATTCTTTGCCTCTGACACCGATTTTTTCGCCTCTCGCTTTGCCTCCTTGTATTTATTTTTAGCTCTGCGCTTTCTTCCCATGTTACAGCGTATAAGCTCTCTAAAACTTTGTTGTTTAGTTCTTATCTTCTCCTGTACATTTTCATTCCACCACCAGGATTCCTTATGGCCGATGTCCTCTTTGATGTAACTCCAAGAGTTTCTTTCGCTGCTTGAATGAGTCTAGTTACCATAGCCTCCCACTTTTGATTTGTGTCTTCCTGTGGCCCAGTCTGATTCAGTGGTATGACCTTATCTCTAAAAATGGTAATCTGAAAAAGGGATTAATAAAGACGTTAATTAAATTGTGAAATTAAATCAAATATGAATACAAATTCCAACATTAAGGTAATTTCTTGATTCGATTTGGCTTACGATCATTAACGTTAACGGTGCAATGCCTATTTTAATTAATGATTTGTATCGATACTAGACATCATACCGTTCGAATATCCACTCTATCTAATATCTAATCAATCGCAGTTCGTTGATTAGAGCCAACCCGCTACTCTAAGCTCACGCCGTTCGGATCTTAGCGTGCGGGGTTGCAACGATATAAGTATCAATAATAATTAAACACACACGCCGTCAATATGCTAACTAGATGTGTGATTCTATAACGAGAATGAATTCATAGACAAACTTAAATCATTAGTTGTTCTTAATATCAAAAATCAAAACTTGATTTGGGTTTAAAAACTTGAAGAACTT
>CM044008.1:3308959-3576459 GCA_024085815.1 Flaveria linearis
ATAGATCATTGTTCTTAGTTTAGTAGTCACAACATTTTTGCTAGATTTCTTGCATCACAGAAAGTCTTTGGTTTAAATTCAGTGGTTATGATGATTGTTGTTTTAAGGTTATGAATCATGGATTTGATGGAATGTTGTTTATTTTTCTTTTACTTTTATGATGATTAGTGTTTGAGTAAATTACATTTTTCGTCCTTTAATTTTATAGTAAATTTCAGAGATTGTTCTTAAACTAAGGAAATTACAGTAATTGTCCTTTACGTTTAAATTTCGCTACACGTTTAGTCCTTTCTCCTAACGTCTGTTAGTTTTACTGGTTAAGCCAAGTCACATGAATTGCACATGAGGGGTAATTCAGTCATTTTACCCTTTTAATAAATATATGAATTATTAAAACCCACCCACCTACCCTGCCCCATCTCTCCCTCTCCCTCTCTCTCTCTCTCTCTCTCTACACAAAGAGCACCGCCATCTCCACCTTCACCGCCATCCTCTGCTGTCTTCCCCGACCCACCTCCGATCACAACTGATGTATCTAAACCATCATGTTCATAACCTAAACCGTCTCCATCATTCCCATCTAAATCACCATATTCTACTTCCACCACACTAAATCACAAGCGACCGACCACCTGCGTCAACTCTCAACTTGTGACCAGCCGATCACCACCATCATCACCTCCATCACCATAAACCATCGAACAATCTAACCCTATCACCATACTTCATCGGCGGTTCAGCACCCCCTCTATCAGATCTAGGGTTTGTGAAATCGAAAACAACCCCAGATAAAGATCTAGATCTAGGGGTGTTGGAAGAATCGGACAGGGTGGTGGTGGGTGGTCGGAACCCTAAACGGTGGCTGGTGGTAGAAGTGGAAGGAGTAGGTGTTGGCGGTGGTGGAAGTAAAGATGGAGGTATGGGGGTTTTGCTGAAGAAGAAAGAAAATAGATAGATATACTGATACAGAGAGAGAGAGAGAGAGTGGATAAATAGTTGTCCTTGGGTTCATGGTGGTTATTACGGTGGTTACAGCCGATGATGGTTGCAGCCGGTGGTGGTTATGGTTGGTGGTGTGGGGTGGGGTAGGGATGAGTTGAGTGAGAAGCCGCTCCATGGGTTCACGGTGGTTGTGGTGGTCATATATGTTCTTTGGAGGTTCGAGTGGTTCATGGCGGGTGTGACCGGAGGTGGCAGGAGGTGGTGGTGGCTAGTGATGGTGGTAGTTCAATAGGAAGGTTTGTTGAAGAAGAAAGATGGAGATAAAAGGGGGGGATTAGGGGAGTGGAGAGAGAATGATTTGGATTTTATATATTTTGTTTTTTTTAATTTTATTTATTCAATAAGAAATATTTTATAGTTAATATAGTAAAATGACAGAATTACCCTCATGTGCAAGACACATGATTGGACTTGACAGAAAATTTTAACGTCTGTTAGTGAAAAGGACTAAACGTGTAACAACATTTAAACGTAAAGGACAATTACTGTAATTTCTTTAGTTTAAGGACAATCTCTGAAATTTACCATAAAATTAAAGGACGAAAAATGTAATTTACTCTTAATGTTTTATGTATGATTCAAACGATTGGTGTCAAAGAGTTATTTGTTTATTATTTATTTTCTTTAGAAAGAAGTCATTTTGGATGGTTATTCTTAGATTTTGTTTTATCTAACAAGTAGAGTCAAATCGATAAAAAAAATAATCACACGTTGATGAAAGAAATGTATCGACAAAAAATATGTTGACGAAAGAAATATATGGACAAAAAAAATAACAAACGAAGAGGAATGGAGCTTTATGGTCGTGACAAAGTCATGTTTTCACATTCGTAACTTCTTGAAAGTCATATGTCTACCACAAACTACAACTTACCTAATCTCAATGCTAACACAATGCTTACAAGTCCTATAAGTTTATCAGAATCAGGTTCTTAAGGATACCAAAACAATAAGTTTATCAGAATCAGGTTCTTAAGGATGCCAAAACAAGTAACGCCTAAATATCGTCGTGAAAGGGTACTATTCAATTATAGTGATCATCTTTTTGAATCATCATATATAGCTAGCAAATGTAATCTGAATTTTAACACAAACACTAATAAGTTAGAGAACCTCGGTAGTTCCTAGGTGGAGACAAGAGTCAGTTGTTAACCCGTTGGTGATGATATATACGAAAACCACAACTCATGACACATGAGAAACCTCACTAAAATATCATGGGGAATTGTATCCTCACAAAATCTAACATATGATAATGTTTTTTTATACATCTCACTCACCCGCCGTCGACTAACAAGGCTAACTAGAAATCTTCGGTAATTACCGACAACATCTAAAAATATTTATACTTTATCTTACTTCTTAGTGATCGCTAAGTGATCATACACGAATATTTAAAATTAGATACTTCTTTTTGACGATGTCGTTGATTTGTCCTTCGTCTTCTATTATCAATTAATGACAAATAACCATATATTGAAATTAATACATTAATTCAACTTTTTTCATAGAGGTTGTTTGGTAGTCTTTCAATGCTACCTCTTAATGGTTCATAACCTTTTAATGGTTAAAAATTAACTCTAATTTTGAACGGTTTAAAGATACTATTAAGATTTAACATTCTAATTATTCATTATTATGGTTACCTCTTAACTATTAAAACACTAACTATGAACTATAATATCATTAAAACACTACCAAACAGTCCCCTAAATAGATTATAGATATACTATCATTGTCATTTGTGGTGTAATAAGACGTTTACATGTCATGTTTTTGTCATTTGTGGTGCAATAAGGTGTTTCACATGCAATTGTTCTTTTAATTATCAAATTTACGAAAAAGGACACTTGAAAACTAAACTATATACCAACATGCAACTCATTCACTATAATTAAATAAGATCTACCCTATAAAACTGACATCAAGACCAACAAGCATCAACAATATTAGATGATATTGATATATTACAATTAGATTCAAAAATACATTTATTATAATATCCAAACAAAATTAATACAATCGGCATAACATACAAAAGCACAAAATATATTATTGTTTCATTTCACTAGGACCGATTGGGGGCATCACGATTCCTTGATTTTGTCTCATCAAATTTCCTTCCCATCCTTATTATAATGCAAAAGCCATAAAAACTTGAGTTAGATGCATGTGCATACAACAATCAATAGGTTATATTAATATATAGATTTTAACTTGTAACAAATATAGATTGAGAGAAGTTAATTACCAAGAGATGGTTCTAATCCGCGATACTTAAGCTCACGATACTCCTGACAAAGAGCGCACCACTCACAACAACAATGAACCAAACAATCGTTGCAAGGGTGCTCGGGCAACTGTTGAAAAATTATATATATTATATTACAATTCAATGTCAAACATTTTGTGATATTATTTTTAATAATGTTGGTTTATTTTTATTATGTGTTGCATGTTGGGTTAAATGAGTGAACTCTTCAATACATATGGGCTTTGAAGTTGGGCTGTAAGGAGTTGGAATGAACTATGTCTCTTGGGCCATTATTGACTAAAAATAATGAAGATAAAGATCAGAAGTTTTCAAGTATAGATCATTTTTTTAGGGTTTGAAGCTCTCTCATCTGGTGTCAACTTGATCATCTATATGCTCTCATATTCATCACAGTTTATCATGTAGAAGATTTGTGCTTAGAGTTTTTTCTTGTTTATTTTTCGTTTCTAGTTTGTTTGATCTCAATCTTTTGATTATTGATTGAGTATCTTTCTGATTCTTGGATCTAAACATTATGATTTGAGGTGTCTAAAGATCAGGTTTATCATTTTCTGACATGGTATCAGAGCTTTAGGCTCCCGATTCCAAGTTATTCTTATCGAATTTGTTTGATTCTGGCATTTCTCTTCCGCTGATAATGTCTTAGTTCTAATTTTTTGGGGTGTTCACCGTGTCTGACTGAAATTTCATTAGGTCTAAAAGCTGATTTGCGTTCTTTTGTCTGTGGTCGTTAAGGTTTTGGATTCATTGTGAAACCTTCAGTCGTGGTTTCTCTGTTTCACCTTGAAATCAGGGTTTCATTTTTTTGAAACCTAGCTTTTTTTGGTACTCGTCTAGTGGCTGTTTATGGTTTCTTTTAACAACAAAGAATGCAACCTGGTTGGAACTTGAGGCGTCTGATTGAAATTGGTTATTCTCATTCGAGATCTGATTGGAAGATTTGTTCATCTAGTTCATCGATTAGGGTTTTTATGTTGTTCCACTATTACTTCTGTTGCTTCATTGATTAGGATTTTGTTCAATGAGTTGTATTGGTTGGAGTGGTTCTGGTTTGCATGATTGATGATTCATCCATGTCTTTTTTTATTTCATACTATTCATTAGAGTTACAATGTTTTGGGTCGATTGTTTTGTGTCGATTCTCGTTATTCCGCTATGTTTGTTGTCATCGACTCATTAGGTTTTTCAGATCTGAAAACTCTACTGTTCTTGCATCTGTTCATTTACCTTGACGGTAGGTCTTGGTGATCTCTAATGTTCGTAGGGTTTTTCTTCACCTTGAAACCTTCGGTATCCTTTTCGGTCAACAATTATGTTTTATCTTATGGTGGCTCATCTGTTCGTGAATCTGGAACCATATATGATGGTGCAGAAGTCTTGATCTTTGGAGCTCTTTAGAACACCCTAACTTGGGTGCCTCTGAGTGAGATTAGTTCTTATCTATTCTATTTTTGAATCTCATGATATATTGCTTAGGCATCATTTGGCCAGGTTAGAAGTTCTGGTATTGAATATTGATCAGGGAGAGACATCACCATGTTGTTTGTGTACTCTAGGAAAAGCCACAACGCTGTCTGTATTGCATCTTACTTTCTTATAATTGGTCTCTATATTGCAACTGTTCACTTATGCATCACTTGTGTGTTGTCTATATCTTTTCATTATATTTGCTATGCTTATCTAGTAGCTTGAACTAAAATATGTTTACTATAATATGAAATTGTGGACTTAATCGGTACATGTGTCTTGCAAGTTTACCTAGGTGTATTAGCCTTCAATGGGCTTATGTTCTTAAAATAGTTTTTCTTATTTTTTGTGTGAAGTGTTTTTGTGTTATCTGCCTTATTGCCATGTATTAATTAAATTCGTAAAATAATCTGGTATTTGCCGCATGAGGTTTCAAATTTAAAGTCAAGTATGAGTCCAAATGGTTTTAAAGCATGATCTTTAACAACTTGTTCAAACAGTTATATGTTTTTTCTTTTAATCTAACTGAATTAAAGTTAGTGTTAAGTAGCTTTTCACATATTTCATCTCAAAAATGGTGCCTGTTGGTGTTTAGCTTGATTGATAAAATTGGTTGATATTTTTTAATGCTCGTTGGTGTTTTCAAAAAACCAGATGTTGTTTAAAGGATTGTTATGTTCTGTTTTTTTAAGTGTATATCCATGTATGTTTGGTCATGTTTGGTACCATCGATATTAGTTGTTCTTTGGATTATATGACAATAAAATCACTTTGACTTGGTTGCTTCGTTGCTTTATTTGTGGTGATTATATGTGGTTTCGTTTTGAGGATTGATAGCTTTTTGAAAAAAAAATATTCTTTTACTAGTTAAAAAATTGTTTTAAAACTATATGGTCTAGCTTAAACTTATTAGTTCAAGTATTCTATTTTTTTCTAGTAGAGAAAGATGTTTTGGTTCTATGATATATTCCGTTAAAATGTGATATAGTTTTAAGTATAATTTGTTGGTTGTTGTGTGTGGTTATGAAATTTTATTATGTTTCTTCAATTGTGATTAACATGTTATAAAATAACATGTGAATTTTATGCCTTGTTTTCAACTGTTCGAAAACCAATTATGTGTTTCTGTATAGTAGAATCACGTGGTTTTTTTTAAGCGGTACTATATTCTTGTTGACTAGTTAGTTGAACTGTGTGGTTCATGTTTTTAACTAGTTATATTGTCAAGGTTATTCTTGATTCTTTAACAGCCTTGTATGTTCTTTCTCTTGTGTAACGGATTCTATGAATCTGTATTCATTTAAAATCTGTTTGGCTGTTTCTTTTTTGTCTGATATAGCTTATGCTATTCTTATTGTAACATCTCGTAATTTTATTAATTAAAAAAAAGGGTTAACTTTGTTAATTTTAAAAGGGCCTTTATGTCATTTTGAGGACTTGTTATGCTTGATAATTTGGTGCTTAACAAATTAACTTAAAGAATGAAAAAAAAAATATATTATTAGTATTTAAAACGTTTGCTTAATATTATATAACTTAACATAAGAAACTTAAAATAATAATTATTATTATGATAACAATAATAATAATAATAACAATAATAATATTATTAACAATGGTAATATTAATGATAATGATAAATATAAGATCATTATGTTAAAACTTATAAATGATAGGATTAGTTCATGAATTAATAATATCTCTAAACTCCAGGGGTTAAATTGTGATTTAATTAAAACTAAACAAAACTTTAACTTTTCAAGAGTCAACTTGCAAGAACCTCAGGGACCAATTCGGTAACTTTGAAAATTCTCTTCTTCCCCACCCACCTTCACCGAACCGTGAATTCGGTCACCTTTTCCAGCGATCAATCGCACTAATCAATTTTAAAACTCAAAGTAATCCCGCACCAATCGATTATGGATAGTTTATAAACATCATTTGTACTCAATTGCATCAAAAACAATCAAAAAAAAACACACCTTGACCTCCCACCCGATCGCGGATCTGCAACTCAGTCTAAACCTAACTTCCGACCGATTTCAATCCAAATTGACAAGGGGTTATTGTTCCAGATTACCATACGAAGCTTCATACAAGATTAATTGGATTTTCATTGTCGATTTCTCCCCGAACCCATCCCCTCACTGTCGCGACCTGCAACTGAATGGAAATCCATGTTTAAGGCTTCCAAACACGAATTTAACAGAGGGCTTTTGATCTAGTACACCATTAGAAGCTTCCTGTGCAACGAATTGAATTATCATCAACATTTGAACCTCGAACCCACTCTTCCCTCGTCGCGGCTAAGCTTGAACTCGTGTACCTCAAATCTGAAACGATTTCAGGTAATTATACTGGGGCTATTACTCGATTCTACATGATAATCGAAAGCCCTATGGTTAATTCGGTTTACAACATCGGATTGATGTCCAATTTGGGATCGATCGAATTCTAGGGTTCATGGGTTTGGGGGCGATTTGAATCGATTGGTTTTAAGTTTTAAAAACCGTGTATTAACCGCGGCTAGGGCCTTGGTTTACTGGTTACACGCGCGTATGATGAACTTGGGGTCCCGGGTTCGACCCGGGCACCCCCATTATTTTTTTTATAGCTTTTTCAACTCTAAAAAAATATATAAAAAATTCTAAAAATTTCAAAAAAATCAGTTTTATAAATTTAATTTTATGAAAGTATTTAACCATTTCTTTTGTAAATTTATTTGTTTAAAAACCTTAACATTTGTTATATAAAACATTATAAATAGTTATATTTCTTAATAATAATCATGAAAATTGCAAATTATATATATATTTTATCTTATAATTTCACAATTTAATTACAAGGGTAAAATTTAGAGTTATTTTATAAATTAGACTTTAAATAATAATTAAAATCGTTAAATTATTACTTGACGTCATATTATCTTTAATTAATCATGATAAAATATATTTTATAAATTCATAAAATATTTACAATTGTATTTTAGGTTTACTTAAAAACGTATTTCAAATAATAGTTTAGGTTAATAAATTGTTATGATCAACATGTTATTTTAGTCATTATAAGATGTTGTATATTTTAAAAGATTACAAGATTCATTTGCGTTTTATATTTAAACCTTATCAATTAATATGCTTAACTACTCCTATATATTAAAATAATTAAAAGTATAATTCTTTCCACTTAATCAAAATACAAACAATTTTATTATATAAATTTATTTACTGGACAAAACCTCACAATTCCAATGAAACACTAATTCTCGTTAGAACTATAATATTAATAATAACTCAACGCTTGTGAATATAAACATATGTCTAGGTACCTTGTGAAGGACTGCGTTGGAACGTTTAACAATATTTCTTAATAATCATCAATCTTATACCTATTGTCAAGTGAGTATTTCTATACCCCTTTTTCTTATTTTCACACTTTGGGGTGAAACATGTTAACTTATATCATTGCACTTATAAACTTATTCGAGACTTGTAAACTTATGGCAATTTACTTGTGAGTTGTGGTTAGTTGAACTTTTGTGGTTACCATGTTATGGCATTATATGTACAATCATTAACTATTGTTAGCCCAGCGAAGTCATAGATCTATGGGTAAGACAAGCCTGCTTGGTTGATCCAAGTACACTTAGCTGATCGTATATACTTTTAACGTTAATAGAATATGTAACCACCTGTATTATTTTTTTATATATTAACTCCTGTTAATATTCGATAATAATACGATCATGGGATTTTAATTGTAAGCCTTCGATAATTAATAATAATAATAATAATAATAATAATAATAAAAAATAAATAAATAATAATACTGCTATTAATAATTGGTAAGGATTATAAATATATATATATATATATATATATATATATATATATATATATATATATAAAAGCATGTATTAAAAATTGTAGTTAAAGGTTCAGGGGGTGATTATGCAAATTCTGAAACTTAAAACCAAAATTTAAGACATAAAATATTAACTTCGAAACCGCAGGGACCGAATCTGTAAATTTTCAAACCCAAACCATTCCCCCCCCGTTTTTCCGGCGACTCGCCGGCGAGATTCCGGCCAACTCCGGCGAAGCCAAAAACAACAAATTTTCACCATTTCAACTCCAAAAACCGGTTCCAGTACACTCGTGGACTAGTTTCGAACTCAAGACAAGCATTAAACACGTTTAATCATCAAGATAATCGGATCCAAAGCTTCAACCTCGAAACCACGGAATTCCCGACCAAAACAGCCACTTTATTCGATTATGAACCCCACAATTTGACCAAATCGTTTCTTGGATCCATTTCAAACAGGTATCCAACGAAAATATGCGTTGAATTAGTCAACAACGGCTTTAAATTCTTACTTTTGTCTCGGATCCGAATCCAACAAACAACCCACTCAAACACTAACTTTAAATCAAATTAAATCAAATTGGAATGACCATTTATCTGTTTCTAAGTTGTTAACATCCCCAATTTCATCTAACATCACCCGAAACCACCACCATTCGATCACCTTCAACCGTCGGACCTGCAACCCTTTCAAAACCCAACCTTCGATCGATCTTAATCAAAATTAACAACGGTCTTTGATTCCAGATTATCATACGAAGCTAACCTCAAGTTTAATTTGATTATTATCACTATTTGAGCATCAAACGATTACCCCACGAGCCGCGACCTGTTCTTGAAGAGTTCAACCTCAATCGAACATCGTACAGGTAAATTACACACACATACATACTCGATACATCATGGGGAACAAAAGCCCCATGATTCCCGAAGCTATCTAAGTCGAATTCATGCTCAATTTGAGCTTTGATCGATCTAGGGCTCGAAGTGAATTTGGGGGTTCAATCTATTCTGTTTAAATTCAATTGGAATCCATTTATATTCGCGGTTGTGACCTTGGTTCACCGGTTCCCATGCTTCCCCCTCAAACAGGAGGTCTCGGGTTCGAGACCCGCCACCTACATTATTTTTTTTAGGCCATTTTAAGCCTCTAAAAATTCTAAAAAAATTCATAAAAATCATAAAAAATATTTTTAAGACATTAAAATATTTAAACAACTAAATCATTTTTCTGGAATTTATTTATTTTTAATAAATGTTTAAAAAAAATAAAGTTATAAATAATACAAAATTATTTAAATAAAAATGAACTCCTAATAATAATTTAATTTATTGAATTATTATTTGACACAATATTATTTGTAATAACTTCACACAATATTTATTATTGTTTAAATAATGATTAAATATATATAAATTTATTATATTTAAATCATTTTAAATAACAATTTCATTTCTTTTAATAAATTAAATAATTAAACATATTAGTTAATTATCACATAATTAATTAATAAGATTAATTATTTATTTTTCCACATTTTCACAATAAATCAAACAGATACGTAAACTAATACGTTTATTTCTAAAATCTAAACATAATCATTTTCAATAAATCTATTTGTTTCAAGACATACAAATTAGATAGAATATTTAAACCACCATTCAAAATCAAAATGGAAACCTTAAAACATTCCTAAACTTTCAAATCATTATTATTCTAACACGAGACACCGTTCCTTAGGTTAACCGTAAGGAAATCACAGGTGTCTAACCTATCACGATCAAAATCCAATCTCATCAATCAGGTGAGTATTCATATCCCCTTTTTATATCATTTCCTATTTGGGGGAAATCATGTGATACAATATATTCTATCATGATATTCTATTGTTATTTCATTTTCAATTCAATTCAAGACAGGTTATGTTATTACTTGCAATTACGTGAACATACTGTGATAAACTGGACGACAGTAGAACCCTAATTCAATCAATCAATCAATCCTGGCAACAATGTAGATCTACTGGTTTGGATAACCCACCCCATATGGCTTACGAGTGGTGATTGTGCCAGAGGCAATTAGTCAATCTATGGTGTTTGTGTGGAGTCTATTATATGCAAGTGTCAAGTCAAGGGGTTTATATTGTGTCGGTTTATCTATATGCTTCGCGGTTGCCATATAAGTCTTAATATTACCTTGTGAATTGAATTACAATCGATGGATCAATCAATCAATCTATATGTATATTCAAAACTGTGATTACTCACCAGCTAACTCGTTAGCTGACTTTATTTTCTCACATGATTTCAGGTTAAGCAAGATAGTGGACTTCTACGTGCTCATCTAAGACACGGACCTAGTTAAAATAAAAGACAATTATTATTTGTGGTTTCGATTGTTGTATTTGTGTATGTTGTATTTATTCTATCATGTAATCTGATTTTGAATTATTTCCACTATTAGACAACCATGTGTTATGAACAATCCATCATTCCCTCGTCCGCTCCGATGATTCCGCCGTCGGTCGGGGTGTGACAGATTGGTATCAGAGCCATGGTTATAGGGAATTAGGTTATTAGAAATGGAATGACCTAGACTATAACTAAGTACCTTTACACATGAGTCCTCTCATGTATTTTATATGCTTAGACAGGATTTTATGTGCCTTACATGTTTATACTTATTATGTGATTATCTGTTTATGTGATTCTTCTTATACTATGAACCTATCAATATACACACGAAACTTAACTCATATTCTAAGGCATTGTGTGCCTAATTCAAGTGATTTCAAACTCCAAAACTCGATTGTTATTCATGGTTTTCAAATCTCGTCAAAGTCCGTGTCACACGACCGAGAACATGCAATGCTGGAAGAGTGGGATACCTGTATCTAAGGTGTTCTGTCTAGGCAAGGTATTTCATACAACTTGATTACCTTACCTGGGAACCCTCGAGATGAGTATTCGCTTATAGGTACGCATGTCCTCGTGCTGGACACAAATACTTTGATAAGTCAACGTATTCGTTTTGGTTTGCGAACCGAACGTTTACACTCCTAACCTCTCATTGTTGTTTTAAACAATCTCATTAACGATTTATTATTTTGAAAAGTTTTAAAAACCAATTACCCGTTACTCATAAAGGTTTCTTCGTTCCTTATTATACAGCATGTCTTCTCGTCAAAACCGCTCCCGATCTAGAAGCTCTGGCCGCAAGATTGCTGCTATGGTGGCACGCGAAGTTGCTGCGGTTATCCCAACACTGCTTACTCATTTGAACCAAGGCAACAATGCTGTCCAAAACCCAACTGCACCAAACCCTCCCAAAACTTGTACTTACAAGCATTTCAATTCCTGCAATCCCACTAAGTTTAGCGGAGCCGAAGGTGCCACTGGTCTTCTGCAATGGTTCGAGAGTATTGAAAACACGTTTCTTAACAGCGAATGTCCTGAAAATCTCAAAGTTCGCTACGCTACCAGTGTTTTCCAGAAGAGAGCTTTAACTTGGTGGAACGGGGAGAAACGAACCCGTGGCACTGATGCTGCCCTGGCATTGACGTGGGCTGAAGTAAAGGAACTCATGACACGAGAATTCTGCCCACGAAATGAAATCAAAAGACTAGAAGCTGAATTCTGGGATTTGGCTCAGGAAAGCGGCGAGAATCTGGTTTACACTAACCGTTTTCACGAGTTGAGTCTTCTGGTTCCTCATCTAGTTACTCCCTCATCTCGAGCTATCGAGAAGTACATAGGTGGTCTCCCTATGCAAATTCAGGATACCGTGTGGGGTAGGAACCCTACTAACTTGGCAGATGCTATCCGTCTAGCAGCTCAGTTAACCGACAACCATGTCAAGGCCGGTACCTTGACCAGGAAGGGTGACAAGAAGAAAATGGAGAAGTCTTCTACTGAAACAACCAAGGAAGACAAGCCTGAAACTTCCAGGAACCGGAAGAGGAAGGCTAACTCTCAAAACTTTGCTGTAATTACCCCTGCTGTTCCAATCAACCAAGTCGCACCGACCTATCAACCAACCATGAATAATCAAGCCCCAACAAAGAAACCTTACACCGGGCCATTTCCACAATGCAACATCTGCAAGTATCATCATCCTAATGGTGCTAAGTGTCGTCAGTGCACCAGTTGTGGTCGTTTTGGCCATACATTCAACATATGCAGGAATGCTGCTAAGGTATTGGTAAATGCGCCAGTCCAACAAAACCCTCCTGCAATTGCTCAAGTTCGTGCATGTTATCAATGCGGTGATCCAACTCATTTCCGTAACCGATGTACTCAGCTCGTTAATGCCGTACCCGCAACACAAGGGCGTGCTTTTAACATCAATGCCCAACAAGCTCAGGCTGCCAATGATGTGGTGAATGGTACGTTCCTAATCGATCATCAATATGCTTCAATTTTATTTGATACCGGTGCCGATAAAAGTTTTGTATCCTTAGAATTTGAACCTTTGCTTGTTAATACCCGAACTAAGTTAGGGAAACCGTTTACAGTAGAATTAGCTGATGGGAAATCCGTCACAATTGATTCTGTCATCCAAAATTGTACCCTTAAACTTAGTGAACACGAATTTCCTGTCGATCTTATACCGATGCCACTTGGAAGTTTTGACGTCATTATAGGCATGGATTGGTTGTCAAAGAACCATGCTGAAGTCGTCTGTTTCGAGAAAATCATCCGGATCCCTCGCGCATCTGGAAGTGTCTTAAATATTTACGGGGAAAAGCTTTCCAAGGGATTAAAACTCATGTCCTGCACCAAAGCTCAAAAGTACCTCCGCAAACATTACGTGGCTTTCTTAGCTCATATCGTGAAGGCAGATGAGAAATCTAAGAAGATTGAAGACATTCCGGTTGTTCGAGAGTTTCTGAAGTCTTTCCCGATGATTTAACCGGTCTTCCTCCTGTTCGTCAAGTCGAATTCCGTATTGACCTTGTGCCTGGCGCAACTCCAGTAGCAAAATCTCCCTATCGACTTGCACCATCTGAGATGCAAGAGCTTGCTAGTCAACTTCAAGAGCTCTCCGATAAAGGCTTCATTCGACCAAGTTCCTCGCCCTGGGGAGCCCCAGTCTTGTTTGTGAAGAAGAAGGACGGTTCTTTTCGAATGTGCATCGACTACCGGGAGCTTAATAAGCTTACTATCAAAAACCGGTATCCTCTACCCAGGATCGACGATTTATTTGATCAGCTTCAAGGAGCCTCTCATTTTTCCAAAATCGATCTCCGCTCAGGTTATCATCAATTACGAGTGCACGATGATGATATTCCCAAGACAGCTTTTCGCACAAGATATGGCCATTACGAGTTTACAGTAATGCCATTCGGGTTAACCAATGCACCTGCTGTGTTCATGGATTTAATGAACCGCGTGTGTAAACCATATCTGGACAAATTCGTGATCGTTTTCATTGACGACATTCTCATTTATTCAAAATCAAAATCCGAGCATGAACATCATCTCCGTTCGATCCTTGAACTTCTGAAACAGGAAAAGCTTTATGCAAAATTCTCAAAGTGTGAATTTTGGCTTAAAGAAGTCCAATTCCTTGGTCACATCGTAAACGACAAAGGTATTCACGTGGATCCTGCAAAGATTGAGGCAGTGAAGAATTGGGTAGAACCCAAAACTCCTACCGAGATTCGTTCATTCCTTGGCTTAGCCGGTTACTACCGTCGCTTTATTCCAAACTTCTCAAAGATCGCTGTGCCTCTCACCGCCTTGACACATAAGGACAAGAGTTTCGTGTGGGGACCAGATCAGGAGAAAGCTTTTCAAACCCTCAAGCAGAAGTTGTGTGATGCCCCAGTCTTGACTCTTCCCGATGGGAATGACGATTTCGTTGTATACTGTGATGCTTCGAAGCAAGGTCTTGGTTGTGTTCTCATGCAACGAGGCAAAGTCATAGCTTATGCCTCAAGACAACTCAAAATTCATGAGAAAAATTACACAACCCATGATCTCGAGCTAGGAGCTGTGGTATTCGCACTCAAAATTTGGAGGCACTACCTTTACGGCACCAAGTGTATTGTATTTACCGATCATAAAAGCCTTCAGCACATATTCAATCAAAAGGAATTAAACATGAGACAACGACGATGGGTTGAATTACTTAATGACTATGATTGTGAAATTCGCTACCATCCAGGAAAGGCGAATGTCGTAGCCGACGCATTAAGTCGAAAGGGTCAAGTTATGCTTCAAAGTATTACCATTCAAACCGACCTCCTAACCCGTATACTCGAAGCTCAACACGAATCAGTCACCGAGGGCAACATGTATGAGGAAATGTCATGCGGTGCTGAACTCCAATTGGAAACCAAGTCGGACGGACTATTGTATTTTCTAAATCGACTTTGGATTCCGAATCGCGATAATCTTCGAACAACCATTCTGGATGAGGCTCACAAGGCTCGCTATTCTATTCATCCGGGAGCAGATAAGATGTTCATGAATCTTCGGAACCAATATTGGTGGCCCGGCATGAAGAAGGATATAGCCTTGTATGTATCTAAATGCCTTACATGTTCCAAAGTCAAAGCCGAGCATCAACGTCCCTCTGGATTACTCGTACAACCCGAGGTTCCATTATGGAAATGGGAGAGCATATCCATGGATTTCATTACCAAGCTGCCTCGTACCGCTAGTGGTCACGATAGTATCTGGGTTATCATTGATCGATTGACTAAGTCGGCTCATTTCATTCCAATTCGGGAAGATTATCGAGTCGAGAAATTGGCTCGTATTTACATTAATGAAATAGTCAGTCGACATGGTGTGCCTTTAGATATTATCTCTGATCGCGATGGTCGTTTCATCTCTCGTTTTTGGAAAAGTCTCCAATCAGCTCTCGGGACTCAACTAAATCTTAGCACAGCCTATCACCCGCAAACCGATGGTCAAACTGAAAGAACGATACAGACCCTCGAGGATATGCTCCGGGCTTGTGTCATTGATTTCAGTGGATCGTGGGATTCTCATCTTCCGTTGATCGAATTCTCATACAATAACAGTTATCATACCAGCATCCAGATGGCACCATTGAGGCCTTGTATGGTCGAAAGTGTCGATCTCCCATCTGCTGGTCTGAAGTTGGTGAATCACAGATTACTGGTCCGGAATTGATACAAGAAACAACCGACAAAATTCATAAGATCCGTGATAACTTGGTCGCTGCTAGAAATCGTCAAAAGCATTATGCTGACAAAAGACGTAAGCCCATGGAATACAACGTCGGTGATCTCGTACTTCTTAAGGTGTCACCTTGGAAGGGAGTGATTCGCTTTGGAAAGAAAGGGAAGCTAGCACCTCGTTACGTGGGTCCATTCAAAGTGCTCGAGCGAATTGGGAAAGTGGCCTACAAGCTTGAACTACCCCAAGAACTTAGCAATATACACCGACGTTTCATGTTTCAAATCTCAAGAAATGTCTTGCCGATGAAAATCTCCACATTCCACTCGACGAAGTTCAGATTGATGAATCTATGCACTTTATTGAGAAACCTGTGGAAATTATGGATCGGGAAGTTAAACAACTCAAACGCAGTCGGATACCCATTGTCAAAGTTCGTTGGGAATCTAAACGTGGCCCAGAGTTCACCTGGGAACGTGAGGACCAAATGAAATCCAAGTATCCTCATCTTTTCGTTTCAGCCTCCTCGTGAACAAATTTCGGGACGAAATTTCCTAAAGCAGGGGAGACTGTAACCACCTGTATTATTTTTTTTATATATTAACTCCTGTTAATATTCGATAATAATACGATCATGGGGATTTTAATTGTAAGCCTTCGATAATTAATAATAATAATAATAATAATAATAAAAAAAAATAAATAAATAATAATACTGCTATTAATAATATATATATATATATATATATATATATATATATATATAAAAGCATGTATTAAAAATTGTAGTTAAAGGTTCAGGGGGTGATTATGCAAATTCTGAAACTTAAAACCAAAATTTAAGACATAAATATTAACTTCGAAACCGCAGGGACCGAATCTGTAAATTTTCAAACCCAAACCATTCCCCCCCCGTTTTTCCGGCGACTCGCCGGCGAGATTCCGGCCAACTCCGGCGAAGCCAAAAACAACAAATTTTCACCATTTCAACTCCAAAAACCGGTTCCAGTACACTCGTGGACTAGTTTCGAACTCAAGACAAGCATTAAACACGTTTAATCATCAAGATAATCGGATCCAAAGCTTCAACCTCGAAACCACGGAATTCCCGACCAAAACAGCCACTTTATTCGATTATGAACCCCACAATTTGACCAAATCGTTTCTTGGATCCATTTCAAACAGGTATCCAACGAAAATATGCGTTGAATTAGTCAACAACGGCTTTAAATTCTTACTTTTGTCTCGGATCCGAATCCAACAAACAACCCACTCAAACACTAACTTTAAATCAAATTAAATCAAATTGGAATGACCATTTATCTGTTTCTAAGTTGTTAACATCCCCAATTTCATCTAACATCACCCGAAACCACCACCATTCGATCACCTTCAACCGTCGGACCTGCAACCCTTTCAAAACCCAACCTTCGATCGATCTTAATCAAAATTAACAACGGTCTTTGATTCCAGATTATCATACGAAGCTAACCTCAAGTTTAATTTGATTATTATCACTATTTGAGCATCAAACGATTACCCCACGAGCCGCGACCTGTTCTTGAAGAGTTCAACCTCAATCGAACATCGTACAGGTAAATTACACACACATACATACTCGATACATCATGGGGAACAAAAGCCCCATGATTCCCGAAGCTATCTAAGTCGAATTCATGCTCAATTTGAGCTTTGATCGATCTAGGGCTCGAAGTGAATTTGGGGGTTCAATCTATTCTGTTTAAATTCAATTGGAATCCATTTATATTCGCGGTTGTGACCTTGGTTCACCGGTTCCCATGCTTCCCCCTCAAACAGGAGGTCTCGGGTTCGAGACCCGCCACCTACATTATTTTTTTTAGGCCATTTTAAGCCTCTAAAAATTCTAAAAAAATTCATAAAAATCATAAAAAATATTTTTAAGACATTAAAAATATTAAACAACTAAATCATTTTTCTGGAATTTATTTATTTTTAATAAATGTTTAAAAAAAAATAAGTTATAAATAATACAAAATTATTTAAATAAAAATGAACTCCTAATAATAATTTAATTTATTGAATTATTATTTGACACAATATTATTTGTAATAACTTCACACAATATTTATTATTGTTTAAATAATGATTAAATATATATAAATTTATTATATTTAAATCATTTTAAATAACAATTTCATTTCTTTTAATAAATTAAATAATTAAACATATTAGTTAATTATCACATAATTAATTAATAAGATTAATTATTTATTTTTCCACATTTTCACAATAAATCAAACAGATACGTAAACTAATACGTTTATTTCTAAAATCTAAACATAATCATTTTCAATAAATCTATTTGTTTCAAGACATACAAATTAGATAGAATATTTAAACCACCATTCAAAATCAAATGGAACCTTAAACATTCCTAAACTTTCAAATCATTATTATTCTAACACGAGACACCGTTCCTTAGGTTAACCGTAAGGAAATCACAGGTGTCTAACCTATCACGATCAAAATCCAATCTCATCAATCAGGTGAGTATTCATATCCCCTTTTTATATCATTTCCTATTTGGGGGAAATCATGTGATACAATATATTCTATCATGATATTCTATCGTTATTTCATTTTCAATTCAATTCAAGACAGGTTATGTTATTACTTGCAATTACGTGAACATACTGTGATAAACTGGACGACAGTAGAACCCTAATTCAATCAATCAATCAATCCTGGCAACAATGTAGATCTACTGGTTTGGATAACCCACCCCATATGGCTTACGAGTGGTGATTGTGCCAGAGGCAATTAGTCAATCTATGGTGTTGTGTGGAGTCTATTATATGCAAGTGTCAAGTCAAGGGGTTTATATTGTGTCGGTTTATCTATATGCTTCGCGGTTGCCATATAAGTCTTAATATTACCTTGTGAATTGAATTACAATCGATGGATCAATCAATCAATCTATATGTATATTCAAAACTGTGATTACTCACCAGCTAACTCGTTAGCTGACTTTATTTTCTCACATGATTTCAGGTTAAGCAAGATAGTGGACTTCTACGTGCTCATCTAAGACACGGACCTAGTTAAAATAAAAGACAATTATTATTTGTGGTTTCGATTGTTGTATTTGTGTATGTTGTATTTATTCTATCATGTAATTTGATTTTAATATTATTTCCACTATTAGACAACCATGTGTTATGAACAATCCATCATTCCCTCGTCCGCTCCGATGATTCCGCCGTCGGTCGGGGTGTGACAGAATATTAACGTCGTTTGATACTTGTAAAACATTGTCGAGGTTTGATTGTTGCATTGTTCATAACATCCCTAATCACTTTATTCACTAACTTATAACTTGAATTGCCATCTTTTATATACTTATGTATTCAAAACTATAGAATGCTCACCAACAATATGTTGACCTTTTATTTTTAACATGTTTCAGGCAATAGCGTTATGTGGCTGTGAACAATCGTAACTCTCACGCCTCGACGATTCCGCCGTCATGGTTGGGGTGTGACACTTATTATTATCAGACTTGTTTTTTAAATCTTATGATTCTGTCTTATATGTGAAGTTGTAAAAGTTTTTTGACTAGTCAAAATTAGTCTTTATGTTCTTCACGTATCTTGTCTTCAGATGTGGTTCTGAGTTCTTCAAAGCCCTTGTGGCTTTTATCTTTCTTATCAGATTTATATCTGATAGTCTTAGTGAATTATATAATTCCCTCTTTCATAATCAGATTATGTGTCTGATAGTCTTAGTGAATTATATGATTCATTCTGTCTTAAACAAGTATGCTTTTTTTCTTTCTTATCAGATAATTTTTTTCTGATAGTCTTATTGAATCATGTGATTCTGTTTGTCTTAATTTAAATTTGCTATGATTCTTTCTTATTTCTCAGACATATGTTCTGATGTTATATAAAATCATATGCTTCATCAAATTTTTATATATATCACAGTCAAATTTGTTTCACTTAAATGGAATATGGCGTTGACTGTTGATTCTTCTATGGTAATTACCATATGCTATGTAGTGCCTTTATGACATTGTGTATGATTACTCTTTATCAATGGTGATAGGGAATATGTTTTGTTGGAAAAATGTCAGCTTATGTTTTATCTATCATTACTGAATTCAAGCTGTATTTTTGGTCTATATAGGTTGATTAAATCTCTCTTAACCGTGTTACTCATCTCTTTTATTCTCAAAATTGTTTTGGGAAAATAAACAAATTAATTCTAAGTATTATACCTCATCAATTCACATTTGGATCCCTAAAACTAAAGGTAAAATTTTTTTAAAATATGGACAAAACAGGGATAACATTTTTAGAAAATATCGAATTTGAATGACAACCTGTGTTGGTATGGTTGTTTTAAAAGGTTGATCTTTACTTGGCTGAAAAGGTTGCTAATATTGTGGTCTTGTCAGTCTCTTTTCTTCTTCAAGATTCCTTCGTAGTTCTTTTATTTTGTTATCTTGAGTCCTTTTTATAGTCAAGTTTGGTGTTTTTTGGAAATCTTATGATGACTAGTATATGATTACTTGATCATTGAAATTGTGCTACGGTTCTTGTAAATGGTCTTCGATTACAAATGTTTGGGTTATTAATGAGTTGATCATATTGTTTTTCTTGTGTATCATGCATGAATAATTTTTTAAAATTGACACCGGTATGGTTGGGATCTATGTGAAATGTGATTCCTTTTTGGGTTTGGTTAATGCATCGTATCTTGAGTTTGTGTTTTTGTATATGGGTTTCTTATCATTCCTGACGTTCTATTTTAATTTTTATTCTTGTTTTCACCAAATGTCTTTGTTGTCTACTGAATCTGTAATTGCTTTTTTGGCATTAGTCTATTGTTGGAGCATCATGGTTACAGAATGATATGTTATTTGTTTAGTTCTGCCTTGAATTTTAATATGTTAGTTTAAGGCTTTAAGCTGAAACTTCTCTAGTCTAATAGGTTTTGAACTTGTTTTATCAAATCATCCTTAATATCTTTAAAGGTTTTTTCAACTTGCTTTCCACATTTAGTGTGTTGTATACATATGTTGGACTGTTTCTTTTGCAAAAGGCGTGGTTGTTGATCAATATGGTATATCGGTAAAGGTTTAATATCTTTAATATGTTTGCCTATTGAATTGAGGGGGATGTTGAAAAACTATATATATTATATTACAATTCAATGTCAAACATTTTGTGATATTATTTTTAATAATGTTGGTTTATTTTTATTATGTGTTGCATGTTGGATTAAATGAGTGAACTCTTCAATACATATGGGCTTTGAAGTTGGGCTGTAAGGAGTTGGAATGAACTATGTTTCTTGGGCCATTATTGACTAAAATATTGAAGATAAAGATCATCATCATAATATCTCAGAGGTTTTCAAGTATAGATAATTTTTTTAGGGTTTGAAGCTCTCTCATCTGGTGTCAACTTGATCATCTATATGCTCTCATATTCATCACAGTTTATCATGTAGAAGATTTGTGCTTAGAGTTTTTTCTTGTTTATTTTTCGTTTCTAGTTTGTTTGATCTCAATCTTTTGATTATTGATTGAGTATCTTTCTGATTCTTGGATCTAAACATTATGATTTGAGGTGTCTAAAGATCAGGTTTATCATTTTCTGACAGCAACATGTACTGTTGCTTTAATTTAGAACGATACATAAATGAATATATACATTCACATCCGGTGAATAGACAAAGGATAGAATATAGGGCCCCGTGTACACCGCATGCTGTATTGAATAAAAGGAAAAAGTTAATCGATTATCAAACTATTGTAAGTAACTTCATATATTGCCAACTTCTAATTTGTATCGGGAAAGCTGTTTTCATGTGAACCAAAATAATATTTGTTAAAGCGATTTGTTCAAAGTGATTTGATTTAACTTGAAGTTATTTTGATTTATTTCTCGTGACGTTATGCAAGACTTAGTTATTGTTATTATTTAATTGACAAAAAAATCATGTATTATACAAAAAAATAGACCATATTATACAGTATTTTATACATAGATGACAATGATACGAAAGTTATCTTTCAAGAAAACATTAAACTAGAAGCACAAAGCAGTTAATTGATTACTACAGAATCATATCGATCAAGCTCAAGCCCAAGGGCGGAAACACTTACGAGTAGTTCCCTTGTCCACAACCTCAGCAATTCGTCCGAAAGAAATGCACGGACACCAACACGTCAAACAACCTATAAAAACAATATAAACTTCAATTATACCGTTTTATGTAACAAGTTCATATTAATTCATATAGTATCACAGAATGATAAAGCTAGTATTTGCTGAAGACTTACAACTAGAGCAATCTTTGCCACAGTAACAAAGGCCGGTGGACCACTCGCTCGGGCCGCTCATGGGCTGAGGTGGCACGCCGGTGGCTGTATATATACTGCGATGGTCCGGTGGAAGTATGCATGATTAAAAGATAACTGAGCGGGGATGTTTGATTAGTGGTTATGTTTCTAGTGTTGTGAATCACTTATAAATAGGCAATGTTGGTGATTTTGGATGGTCTCCTCAAAGTTGTTAATTATCGTTTCCTAGCAGCCTCTTTGGAATCGATCTTATATATATTTTATTTAATTCCATGTTGGTATAAATATAATAAATTATTTGTATTATGTTTATATTATTGTAAAGGTAGGTGTCACACTTTTACGTGGCGATAACGCGTCATAATCTTATTGTTAAATAATAATTCAGCATTAATCATGATTTTCACTAAGAATAATAAAGCAATATATGTATAGAGGAATTGTTTTTCTCAATTCTACGTTTTGTTGTATCTACCAGTATGTGATTGGTATCTGATCATTCATGAATTGTTATCGTTGTTTTACGTTAGTTGGACTCATGGGCGGACCTAGGCATGCTCGAAGGGGCAACCGCGTATCTTATAAAAAATAAACACTGTTATATATGTGGCCAAACTTTGGAACCCAATCGGTCCAATCTTTTAAATATCGGCTAAATCTATTTTGATAAGTTAGAGCGGATACATGATTTTACCAACTTGGTTGGTTTATATAGTTTTATACAATTAATCGTTGAAACAAAGATTTTTTTTTTATTTATTATGATGTATCATTTATTAAAGCTAGCTCTTGTATTACATGTTGTAAACTTAACTGTTGAAAGATGTTTTTGACTATGAGATATGTGAAGTCCGATTTGCATAATCAGATGGATGATGAAAATAGTGATATTTTTATTTGTTTTATGGATAAAGACATAATTAGGAATGTCTCAATAGATGATATGGAAATATTTCAAAAACTAAACCTTATGACAAGTTTAGATAAATAATATTTTTATTAAGCTTTTGTAATAACATGATGTCATGATGTGCTTTTGTTGGCTATACAAAATTTTGTTTGGTTGTCTTTTTTTTTTTAATATGATTTAACTTGACCCAACCTGAACTAAATTAAAAATATATATTATCTAGCGTTAGTCAATCGACCAAAAATTTTTTTTACTCCCATGAAAAAATTTCCTACGTCCGTCACTGGTTGGACTTGGACAGTGGAACCATTTATGTTTGAATCGGTCAGTTACTGGGTGGATCGTTGAATCGGAATGGATGGCCGGATCGGATGTTAAATTTTTTATTTTCTTTTCTTAAAATCTCATTTGTTGATTCATTTTATTAATAAAAACTATATACCTTTAGTTGGAGTGTGGTAAGGTACTAAGGTGATTATCTTTTATACTAAAAGTTAAGGATTGAAATACTACAAGTGAAAGGTAATGAAGTAGATTAAGAACCGTTTTAAAAAACAAAATCTATTTAAGGTTTCTTATTAGTTTGTTAAAAGTGTGAATCCGCACGAATAAATAAAATAGTTACTTATTAAATTAGTTTTATGCATAGTTTTTTTTTAATTTATTTATGATGTTATTCGGTTTTCGAAACTGCTCTGACGAAGTAACCTAAAATGATCGGTCCAATAAACTGACCACTTTGATCGGTTTCACTCTTATTCTTTTCTCCTTGATCTTTCTCTCCCACAACATCACTAATCTCATTGTCTTTTTTAACGTTTGGTTAATTTGTGTGTCAAATAAATAACAATAAAAGGAATGTGAACTAATTTTTTATTAGATAATAAAAAGAAAAATAACGATAGGATTGCTTAAAAAAAGGTTTGTTGAGAAAACTAAGATGTGTTTCAGCCATTGATCAAGTGCTCCCATAGATAAAATATGACGAGGTGTCACGTTAGATATATATAAGCTTTAAATGGGCTGGAGAGCAAGATTGAAGGCATTATTATTGATTTTTTAAAATTTTGCCATCATTTTAAAGCATAAAAACTTTTTATATAATAATATTTTTTTTAAATTATACCATAAAACTGGAAAAAGATATTATCTTTTTTGAGTATGATATCGCTAGTTATTTGCTACAAAGTTATTTATAAACAAAATTAAGCATGATGAAGTTGGTGTGCATATAACTACATGCTTTCACCTTGTATAATTGTGTTTTCAATTAGTATAACTGTGTCTTTCAATTATGCGCTCAGATTTATTTTTGTATCCAGAACCTTTTGTGTTTACACGTCCAAAACCATTATGTCTTTTTGCGTCCAGAACCATTGTGCGTTTTCGCTTTCACAACCATTATGTATTTTCATATGTGTAATTCAAGTCAAATTTCTAGGACGCAGATATTCTAACCATTTTGTTACATGTGACGCCTGGTGGTGGCTTCTTACATGTTTTAGAAAATTCATTCGTTTTAGTATACCATTCCCATTCAAAGTATGTTATTTATAGAAAAAGATTAAAATGCAAAGTGTATTTTTGCTACAAAGTGTGAAAAAACACAATGAGTCAAAAAAAGACACAAAAAAATTATATCACACAATCTAAATCAAATTTCAAAAAAGTAATTCGGAGCTTTTGTTCCCCTAGTCGTCCTCACTAAAAAAATAAATGAGAAATTAAAAAAAATAAAAAGTTAACGGTTTTTATTGTATTATTTATGAAAGACACAATGACTTCATTGTTTCATATAAAGACACAATGAATTTTTTTTATTTTTTTTTTTATTTTTTTTCTGAAATAGAACATCGAGGGGAACAGAGACTCCAAAGTATTTTTTTAAATTCAATTTTAATTGTGAGATATTAAATTTTTTTATAACTTTTTAGACTCATTGTAACTTCTCACACTTTATAGTAAAAATACACTTTTTATAATAACATCACCCATTTATATAACCCGATTCCAAACCCAAACGACCAAACCAATCTAACCAAAAAGCAGTTTTGACTTTTATTCACAAAACAAGAACGAGCCGATTTAAGCTCTCAACCTGATTTTGACTTTCAAGATTTTTATTCCTTTGATATAAACACGTGTGTTTCAGATAAGCTAGAAAGTTTCATATATACGTACCTTTTCATACATAATAAAACGATATATTATATTTATGTTACTAACCTTTAACCTTTTTAAATAATCACTCAAATAATCAATGATATGTATGACGGGGTAAAAACGTGTGTGCGAGTACCAGTTGAAGACACAGACTTCTTCCCGGTGGAAGTGGGACTCCATCAGGGTTCGGCATTGAGCTCATTTCTCTTTACAATAGTGTTGGATGAGATGACCAAGTCTATACAAGAGCCAGTCCCGTGTTGCATGCTGTTTACGGATGATATTGTCTTAATATCAGAATATAAAGTGTGCTTAACGAGAAGCTAGAACAGTGGAGAGCAACACTAGAGCACAGAGGATTAAGGATAAGTCGTTCTAAGACTACATGCACTGTAACTTTAGTGGTGAAACTGAAGAGGACACCCAAATCAGTATCCAGGACATAGAGGTCCCACAGACGTTTAGCTTCAAATACCTGGGCTCGTACATACAGGAAGACGGAGAGATACATAGCGATGTAGCTTACCGTGTTCAATCAGTATGGTGCAAGTAGAGAACAGAATCAGGGATTTTGTGTGATGAGAGGTTTCTAGAAAAACTAAATGGAAGACTATATAGAGTGGCAGTACGTCCCCAAAGCCCTGATTAGTGATCGAGGGACCCACTTCTGCAATGCGCAGATGGAGAAAGCCTTGCAACGCTATGGGGTCACCCATCGGCTTGCAACGTCTTATCATCCACAGACTAGTGGGCAAGTTGAGGTAAGTAACCGGGGTATCAAGCGGATTCTAGAGAAAACAGTCGGATCAAATCGCAAGGATTGGTCCGATAAGTTAGATGACGCACTATGGGCTTTCCGCACGGCATATAAGACACCGACCGGTTCTACACCGTTTCGGATGATTTATGGGAAAGTGTGTCATCTACCGGTGGAGTTGGAGCATCGTGCATACTGGGCATTACGGACAGTGAATTTAGATATGTCCACGGCTGGAGCGAATCGATTTCATCAGTTGCACGAGTTAAAGGAAATGAGGGATCATGCGTACGCACATTCGACACGATACAAGGAACGTACGAAAGAATTACATGATCGTCACCTGAAAGGTAATAAAGAATTCAAGTGTGGGGATCAGGTATTGTTGTACAATTCGCGATTGAAATTGTTTCCGGGAAAATTAAAGTCCCGATGGTCGGGACCATACACTGTGCGCGAAGTATATCCTTACGGAACAATTGAAATCGAGGAAAAGGATGGGGAGACGTTTAAGGTAAACGGCCATCGTTTGAAGCATTACATTAGCGGGCCGATGATTGAGAACGAGGAAGAAGTGGTTGACCTCGCCCCTATAGGAACCTGATTGAGAGGTTCGAGTCTGGCTGATGACTTGTAAATAAACCAAGCGCTTCCGGGAGGCAACCCGAGGGTTTGTTTTTATTTTTATCTTAGTTTACTTTTTATTTTTATTTCTTTATATCGGATGCTTCGTTGTTTATCTTTGATTTCAGGTTATTGCTCGGAGCTGAATGATCATTTACTTGAGGTTTATAGTCAAGTTAAAGTGTGAGTATGACATATACATTTTCAGTGGATCTTCTGTCAGTGCACATTATATATCAAGGGAGTTTCAGTTTTCCCATTTCTTACACTTTTATTATTTTAATTTCTTATATCTATTTGTTCGAACATTAGGGACAATGTTCGATTTAAGTGTGGGGATCGGGTTAGTTGGCAAAACTGAAACATTTTTCAGTGCGATTTGATAATAATGTAAAATTTTGATTAATCCATGAAATTCAAAAAATAAAAAATAAATAAAAAAACAATCAAAAAAAGAAAAATAAAACAAAAAAGACACTAAGTACAACTCATCCACAAATATAAAACACGACTTGCATAAATCATGGTGTGATGCCGATTAGCGCTAACTAGTTAAAATTGGAGCATGATTAACTTTTCAAGTCACATGATTAAGTTAACTTAACAAGCGGTTTTCAAAATAAAATGGTATAGACGTCTAGTTAAGTGAGGTAAATAGAGAGCTAATAAACATGCAATTGTCCACAACTTATACCTTGATTACCTCCGTTTTCATGTGAGATTGAGCCTTTAGTTATTGATTATCTTTATTTCACATGCATTTCTTTGTTTGAGCTTGACACGATCATGCGCATTTTAGAACTTGTCTAGGTTATACGCGTTGAGACCATGAACTTTGAACTTGCACAGAAGTGATAGAGGCACCTAGGATTCAGCCTTGTGTTCAGCCTGTGACTACCTTACCCCAAAATTATCGACTAGTTAGCCATGTTGAGCCGTTTACTTACCACTTTCTTTTGTTTACACCCATGTTAGCCTAGCCGTTATCTATTTAAGCCTTTGATGTTAACCCGTGTGGTTGGAAAAATCCAACTAAGTTATTATTTAAATAGAGTGACTCGTTTGTTATTTCTGATTCTTAAAAAAAAAGAAAAAGAAAAAAAAAGTGAAAAAAAAAAAAAAGACGAATAAAAAGAAAAAGAAAATGACCTGAAAAAAATGTCTATTAGTAGTTAGTTTGTTAAAAGTTTTAAGTTTGGTCCTTTGTTTTGTTTATCATTTGCGTATTATGTTCATATTTAAGCTAGCGAAGTCGGATTTCTTTAACACCTTAGCCTTGTTTTTCCCTTGTTTATTCCTACCTTTCACCCTAGCCACGTTACAACCCATGTAAGACCTACTTGATCTGTGCAAAGTTCAATTGTTAGTTGGTGTAGATGTGATACCTTTACAAGCTTATGACAATGTCGGGTCGTGATGATATCCAGAGTACCACGGATATAAACTAGTACATCTTTTACTAGTCCACCAAACAAACCGAGAGGAGAGAACATTGAGAGAAGTTGTGGATTATTGTGTGTTTAGAGTCTTTCAATGAACTAAGTTTAGTTAGAACGTCTACTTCTCAAAATCAGTATCATGGTTGCTTGATAACTTGTAATTCTATTGATTGTGACTAAATAGTTGATTGTGTTTTTAGAGACAACGGATTGCGCTAATTTGGTGTTACACTTATGTATCTAAACATGTTGATGTAGATATGTAGTGGGATGAGTTTTGCTTAAGGACAAGCAAACGTTTAAGTGTGAGGATATTTAATGTGGTAAATAATTACACAATTTTATATAGGTATGTCCTGCACTTTTCGGTTATTTTTTGGTTGAAATTTACTACTAATTGGGTCGTATTTATATTTTGATGATTTTAGGAGAGTGTATATAAATAAAGTATCATAATTAAATTTGAGACCATCTAGTGAAATGTTAAAACAAAATTTGTATAATTATTATAATTATGATTTCTTTTTTTACGTGAAAATTCTAAATTTTCTAGTTCAAGTAGCATAAACATAATTGATTTTTGGCATCCATTTAATTGTTCTAGATTGCAGGTCGCGTGGCCTTTAGGAATGGATGTCCAAATGAGATATCATTAATTCATAAATTTTGATGACATGAAGTGGAGCATGGGCCCTCGAATTAAGAACAGATGCAATGCAGAGCTGAGATTTAAGGCCCATGTGAATTTATTAAATACAAGCCCATGTGAGTTTATGAAGAAAAAGGCGATTAAAGGGACGAAGAAGGGGAGCGGCGGAAGTTTGGAAAAAAAGGAGGCGCACGGAAGAAGAAAAAAAAGAGACTTTATTGTTTTGAACTTGAACTTGGGTTTTGGAATACAATTAGAGGGCAATCTTGGAGCAACGAGCAAGATCGGGGAGCAAGGATTGACACATTCAAACATTGAAGATCGTCCGGTTTCACTTTGTTCTTGATTATTTTCTTTGTTTCATCAATTCTTTTGCTTATGTTTCTCAAGTTTAAAACTTTATTATTGTTTTTGATGTTTTTTGAACATCATGAGTAGCTAACTTTTTATTACTACCTAGGTTGGGTTGAAAACTATTCATGTTTTGATTAAATATTTGGTTTTGACTTCGTATGTTTGTTTATTAATCTTATAACTTGATTATTGTCTCAATTAAATATGAACTCGTGTATTGTTTTATACTTAAAAGTTATTGTCATGCTCGTGTATGTTTGATCTTGATTGATTTTGTGACATCCAGATTAGGGTTGCACGTTAAAATTAATTACTTTGTGTTTTTAATTTTAAACTTTGACTAGAGATAATCTTAGGAGCATTGGTTGTGATTTGATGGTATTTTCAATGTGCGGCCTTATCTAAAACCTAAGGGTGATAGATATTGCTTAAAACCTCCTACCCATTGCTTGTTAGGTTTAGATTTCGTGAGAGCGTGTTTTGCCTTTCATTCGTGATGTTAGTGTCTTAGGGTGTTTAAATGGATTTGATCAAGTTGTCCTTTGTCTTAGGGTTAGAAAATATAATCTTAAAGACACTGTGGTAGAAAACCTAGGGGTGATCTTCCATTAGACATTTTAATAAACCTATCTAGTGCCTTACACGTATCTTTGGTTTTCTTAGGGAGTAGCAACATACCTAGTTAACCCAAGATCCGTATTTTTAGAGATAGCCATACGAGTCATTACCTTTATGTCATTACATGTTAGTTAGATCTCTGCCTAGGTAGTTTTTTAACATATTTGATCGTATTCAAGTTTCAAAGTTTGAATTTTTATTTGGTTATTTCTTTCGTCGTGTTTTCATTAATTAATTTTAGTCAAATTGTTTGTTTTGTTTATTAATATTAATTACTTAAAATTTTAAAATTAATTAGGTTAGAAGTCGACAAAGGTTTATTATCGAGAGCCGCTATTAGTGTCCACGGATTCGATCCGGACTTACCTAAACTTTACTATATCATGACCGGTACACTTGCCGATTGTGTGAAGTTTAGTAGGTAATTCTATTTTTAAAACTAAATTGTGAAAATCGTTTCTGTAATAAATTAATATATATTTTTCACACATCATTATACGGAACAGACTGCTAGGCTATAAGCAAATCGCACGAACGACAAATAGAGGTCGCGGAAATGTGAATGCTAAGGTGGATGTGTGGACACACAAGACTGGATCGGATAAGAAACTATGTGTTTCGACAAAGGCTAGAGGTGACTTGTATCACGGATAAAATAAGAAAGGGAAGATTAAGATGGTTCGTGCACGTGAAGAGGAGACCGACGACAGCACCTGTTAGAGTAGTAGAGAACATTATCGTAGGGGGTAGGAGTAGAGGAAGACCTAGGTTGACTTGGGATGAGATAATTAGACGAGATATGGTAGACTTGCACCTCTTTAAGCACATGATCGAGTATAGGAGTGCGTGGAGGCGCAGAATTAAAATTAAGGACTTTTAGTAGAATTTGTGAGTAGGAAAGGTAAACGAAGACTCATCTGTCCTCTATAGGTGCAACTTGCCGCTTATTGTGATGTATGCATTTCTTTATTCCTTTGTGTTATATAACTATATGTTGTATGCTATATAATATGCTTACTTGTGTTTGATATGGCTATTGCTTTTGTAATCGAGTCGGGGGTCTCTCTGGAAGCGGTCTCTCTACCTCTCAAGATAGAGGAAAGATTCGCCACCACATACCCCTCCCAGACCCTACTCTATGAGTGAGATATATTAGGTATGTTTGTTTGTTTGTAATTTGATTAAACAGCCAACCAAATTAAACATAAGTTACATTTTCAATGCTTGAGGCTTTCAGCCACATTAATA
This sequence comes from Flaveria linearis, assembly GCA_024085815.1. Taxonomy (NCBI): domain Eukaryota; kingdom Viridiplantae; phylum Streptophyta; class Magnoliopsida; order Asterales; family Asteraceae; genus Flaveria; species Flaveria linearis. The sequence continues at coordinate 3,339,840 of CM044008.1, forward strand.
CAAGTAAAGATTTACATCAATAATGCTTCCTTAATCATCCAACCTTTTACCAAAAATAGAAAACACGTGATGTCGGATATCATAGATTCAATAGTAAGTACTAGAATTAAACAAGATAGGGTGACCTTTGCGCACCACTACTCATTGCACCACTTCTAAATCAAGGGTGAGCTGCAAAGTAAGCCAATAGTCCCACCAACGGTGCGTTTATATACGTCGTGGGCTCTGATTCTTGAAAGAAGGGTCTGGAGTCGGGAAACGCGTCGGAGGTGTTGGGCCCACCGACCACGGCTCCAACTAATACGTTTGGATTCGGGTTTGGGCTTAAGAAGTAACGGGAACCGGCCTTGCAGCCTATGTGAGCTGGATGGGATTTAACCGACGGTAACGAACTCCCCCTGTGGTGAATCCTTTGTGGGTAACGAGGCCCGTATCCTACCATGTAAGACATTTTCATCGGATTGTCCCCAAGTATGTAGTTCACCTGTTAATCAGGCAAAAGATTTGGGCTGAATTGACTAATACGAGAGTACCATTGAATTGCAATAGTAGTCTAATAGTGAAGATAAATATTTGGGCCTTAATGGGCCCAATTGCTCTTAACCGAATTAAGGCTAGACCGTTTTTCCGTGTTTTGCTCATGGAATTTTCAAAAACGGTTGAAAGCAGACCGAACCAGCCCCAATATCACATTTGTCTTGCTGGAGTTCGTAATAAAATTAGTAAACTAAGACCAAACCATGAAATTTGGGTTGGTCTTCCTACCATAGTTTTTACTTTTTTTATATGTAACGTATATGACGAGTTTTAGACTAACTCTAGAGATTTTTGAGTGACGATCCTGAGGTTTATGAATTTAGAAAAGATCAACCTATACTTCTTACATATGAAAATACAAAAGGTTAAAAGCAAAACAAAATAGTATCGAATTCGGTTAAACACTTCAATTTTTCATTTCTTGACCGTAATTAAACAGTGCATTACCTTTTTGTGGTTATAATTATCTCAAAAACCTCATAGCTTTTAGTTTATCGTTTGCAACAATAGATTATCGTTTTGTATGTGGACCAACACGAACCAAATCGAAAACTAACCGACCCCGAAAGAAAATTCTAATTCTACCACTCAAAAACATTTTTTTAGGATAGGACCAGACTCAAAAAAGGGATCCAAAGGTGGTCCATGCAAAAGCGAATGTTTGTGGTGTAAAAGGTTAGACAACATTATAACCGTTATTCTTGGTTCGGATTCAAAAGTGGGCCCAGTAATAGTTATAGCCACCCATTAGGCTACAACCCAAGGCATGTGCATGAATCCAACGGTAATGGGTCATTTTAACACGCCCATGACTCGCCCAACCAATCAATTGTTACATCATAGAAAAACAAGACACATTTTTTTAATCAAAACTCATATTTTATGTATTTAATTAACAACAAAAATGTATTAACTTATATAGTTAAATATTTATCATGCTATAAAAGAAAATAATAGAGATTTAATTTACCTGACGTCTGGCCAAGTTTTTGAGAAGAGCAGGGGAAGCTGATTTGCCGCCACATGTCACCACATGATTGGCATGGCTAAGATAGTTAGAATAGGCCAGCAGGAGGAAAGATAGTGAAGTTACATGTTGCATGTTACTTCCTCCAGCTTTAAATATCAATCCACCTAATTTATCACCAAATCAAAATTCAAAAACATATAAATAATAATCATCTCAATATAATTAGGATTAAAAACAATATAAAATAACAAAAGTTATAGCCACCCATTAGGCTACAACCCAAGGCATGTGCATGAATCCAACGGTAATGGGTCATTTTAACACGCCCATGACTCGCCCAACCAATCAATTGTTACATCATAGAAAAACAAGACACATTTTTTTAATCAAAACTCATATTTTATGTATTTAATTAACAACAAAAATGTATTAACTTATATAGTTAAATATTTATCATGCTATAAAAGAAAATAATAGAGATTTAATTTACCTGACGTCTGGCCAAGTTTTTGAGAAGAGCAGGGGAAGCTGATTTGCCGCCACATGTCACCACATGATTGGCATGGCTAAGATAGTTAGAATAGGCCAGCAGGAGGAAAGATAGTGAAGTTACATGTTGCATGTTACTTCCTCCAGCTTTAAATATCAATCCACCTAATTTATCACCAAATCAAAATTCAAAAACATATAAATAATAATCATCTCAATATAATTAGGATTAAAAACAATATAAAATAACAAAAGTTATAGCCACCCATTAGGCTACAACCCAAGGCATGTGCATGAATCCAACGGTAATGGGTCATTTTAACACGCCCATGACTCGCCCAACCAATCAATTGTTACATCATAGAAAAACAAGACACATTTTTTTTAATCAAAACTCATATTTTATGTATTTAATTAACAACAAAAATGTATTAACTTATATAGTTAAATATTTATCATGCTATAAAAGAAAATAATAGAGATTTAATTTACCTGACGTCTGGCCAAGTTTTTGAGAAGAGCAGGGGAAGCTGATTTGCCGCCACATGTCACCACATGATTGGCATGGCTAAGATAGTTAGAATAGGCCAGCAGGAGGAAAGATAGTGAAGTTACATGTTGCATGTTACTTCCTCCAGCTTTAAATATCAATCCACCTAATTTATCACCAAATCAAAATTCAAAAACATATAAATAATAATCATCTCAATATAATTAGGATTAAAAACAATATAAAATAACAAAAGTTATAGCCACCCATTAGGCTACAACCCAAGGCATGTGCATGAATCCAACGGTAATGGGTCATTTTAACACGCCCATGACTCGCCCAACCAATCAATTGTTACATCATAGAAAAACAAGACACATTTTTTTTAATCAAAACTCATATTTTATGTATTTAATTAACAACAAAAATGTATTAACTTATATAGTTAAATATTTATCATGCTATAAAAGAAAATAATAGAGATTTAATTTACCTGACGTCTGGCCAAGTTTTTGAGAAGAGCAGGGGAAGCTGATTTGCCGCCACATGTCACCACATGATTGGCATGGCTAAGATAGTTAGAATAGGCCAGCAGGAGGAAAGATAGTGAAGTTACATGTTGCATGTTACTTCCTCCAGCTTTAAATATCAATCCACCTAATTTATCACCAAATCAAAATTCAAAAACATATAAATAATAATCATCTCAATATAATTAGGATTAAAAACAATATAAAATAACAAAAGTACTCATGCTTCTAGTGTATAGCCATAAGATAAACGAATCTTTGGTATGGTGTTGCGTATCACTTTAAACAATATTAATGGGAAAAAAGCTGATACATTGGTAAAAGTAGACACGCGACTCTCAGTCACGTATCTTAGGGCAAAACGAGTGATTTGTTTATGACATGACTATATAGGTGTAAGAGACTTCTAGTTCCATGATTTTCTCTAGAAACAAACCTGGTGAGTATTGAACTTGAAGATGAGCTGTTCCAGGGCATAATGAACATATAAAGCATCAGCATTGTTTTGAAATGATTTTAAATCAGGTGATTTTCCCATCAACACTTCCTGCATAATATTTGTAATAATAAATTATTATTAGCAGAGTCCTAATAATCTTAAAATCTTTATCCATTCTAGTGAGGTCACTATCAATCTAAGCTCTATGATGGAATCTAACTACATACATCCATAAAAGCATGGGAATTTGGAAGGAAGTTGGAAGTGTCACCACTACCTTCTTGCCCCCTCGTTGCCTTTATGCACATGCATTGTAGCAGAAAATTAGTGACTATAGGTGGGTCCCATAACATGACCCACAACAACCTAAACTTTAAGGGATACAGACCTTATTGCACTAGTCACATTCTATTTGAGAGAAAAGACACAATAAACATACTCCCTGCCATTTGTTGCTTAGAAAGGACACTTTTTATTACAATAAATCCATGTAAAGGATACAAATCAAGAGTCCGGTATTCATGATTTGTCACAATGTACTTTTTGACATGTGATAAACAGAAAGTAGTGAATTACTACAGTGTTTTGAAAGTTATTATATGTTAATGTGTTCTAAAATGATAGATGATCCGTCTCTAGCGTTTAAGTATAATGTAATTGATATGATTATGTGAATGTTTAGGTGTTAATTAATCATTTTAAGGGTGGATGTAAGACAACAAGATGATTCTAATTATTTGATTAATTTAATGGTCAATTTACATTTCAGTACAAAAACAAACAAAAAAAATGTTAAACAAGGAAAAAATAATTGATATTGACAATCTGACCGATTCTGGTGTAAAAATGGGCCAGGACCCACTTGAGAATGGGACCAACATGTGGTTTCCACTTTAGAAATAAACATGATTTACGCTATAGAAATTAAGAAACCATGTGACTTGCTGACACCTAAAAGGTATTACGGTATGGGGTGTATTAGAATAGACAGTCCACAATGGGAAGAGGAATATCGAGACACATGCTATAAGACAAGAATTTGATAAGATCACACGTGAATTAGAAGTAATAAAAGTGTATCATGTTTCCTAATAGCAAGATAAATAATCATACTTATAATGATTGAATGGAGCTTCTAAAAAATTAGAAAAAATTGTACGAGTGTATCTGATATAAAATGTACTCTCGTTGTACAAATAAATTAAACACTAAAAGTTTCTTTTTTGTACCTTTGAAATGAGGACATTGATGCCAGCATGTTTGTTATCCCATCCAAATTCATTAATGGTGTCCCCTGCCCTTAAGATGACCTCATTTCGTATAATGTACTCTCTGTATTGTCGTCTTCTTGACGCCTTGTGTAACCAAGCTGCTGCCCATAGCAACTCATCCTGATAAAACCAACTTATTAATACAAATAATACATAATATAACGATAATGACAATAACAATAATAAGATATAATTACAAAAACAAAGACACATCAGTTATATATGATGATACCTGATAACCATTGTTGTCACAGTAAAACGGACAAACAGCAGAGTGCAAATAATTGCTATATGCACCTCTGTATGTGTCAGCAAACCGGAAGACCTAATGAAGATGAAAGTAAATGGAGGGTGAGTAAAACTGCTTTGGGAAGCGTTAAAGTTGATAGGAAAAATGTCCATCTTTGTGTTGGGTCCCAATTGCTATAAATAATAGTCATAAAAAGTGTACTTACTACTGGTATGAAATTATTAATAATTGAAATATGAACACATTGACCAAGAAGCATTTGATATGGTAGAATTGTAGAACAGTAAATGAAGTTCATTCATATGTGCACAAAAGAACATGGCTTTGTTGCATTCGAAGCAATTCATTTGTCTCCAATGATGCATGCAGATTCAGGCAAATCAGTAAGAAGAATTGAGTGTTTTATAAACCAACTATATAGACAATTGAGCATAAAAGTGGCTAGATTGTAAATCTAACTGGTCCAATGTCTAATCAGCATAAAAGTGGCTAGATTGTACACAAGAGTCAATGTGTTTACATTGGTTTAAATCAAGGGTCCTAGATTACATACACCACTTAGCCTTGTAAAATACAGTTTGTAGTAAGTGGTCTTATATGCTTAATCAATTGTGTATGTATTAAAAACCTCGTAAATTTAACCAAGCCAATGTCTAATCAGCACAAAAATGGCTAAGTGAGTAAGTTCTATCCCACATGCGTTAATGTATCATTGGTGGTCGTTATAACGAGCACAAAAGTTGCTATGTTTTACGGAAAAGCAACTAATCTTTATGAAAAAACATGAGTTTTGAAAAAAAAAATAAAAAAGCAACTAAGTTTTGCACAAAAGTTGCGAAATTTTAAGCAAAAGCGGCTGAGTTTCGCCAAAAAAAGCAACTATTCTTTACTCAGAAACGACTAGTTTTGCGTTAAAGCCACTAGGTATGCGCTAAGTTTTGTGTAAAAAATGTTTGATATGATTTGATTCCATAAAATGCTTATGCAAAAATCAAGTTCAAAAATATTTTTAAAAAAAATGTAGCTATCCTGTTAATATAATATTCAATATGCTATGCACATGATTTACCCTGTTCAAAACATGCCAACAATCCAAGTAGCAATTGACACCTATGATAAGTCATAAGCATACGAATATTATTTATATGCTATAACAAAAATGAGAAAGATAGACCGTACCTTAACAGCACGGCTAAGAAGAATGCGAGAGTAAGTGGGGTCAAGTGACCTAAACACAATCGATGCAGCTGCCAATGCAGCAGCAGTCTCCCCTGCGACGTCAGATCCAGGGTGGTTCCGATCAACCTTATACGCCGTACGCAACGTATCCATATCCTCCGGCCTCTCCCAACAGTTGTGGTCCGAAATAGCGTCTCCGACTTGAACATAAACGACGCCGTCTGTTGCCGTTGCTTTCAGTAAGTAATCAGTTCCCCATTTCACGGCCTTAAGCGCATTTCCGAGCTCGGATCCCATTGTTTTCCCGAAATCTATCACACTCCAGGCGAGCATTGTCGTCGTAAACGCCATCGGAAAACCGAACTTGATGTTGTCACCGGCGTCGTAGTATCCTCCCCTCAAATCGACCTGTGGATTTCACAATCAATCAAACGCACAACAGAAATACACTTTCACAATAAGAAACCGCGATTTTGACCTATACGAAGCTTATCATATAGCGAATGTGTGAAATATCAAAACTATACATGATTATACGAAGCTGTAAATTTCACAATCAATCAAACGCACAACAGAATATATGCATTTAGCATATGAATTCGCGATTTTGACCTATACGAAGCTTATCGTTTAGCGAATGTGTGAAACATCAAAAATAAGCAAGCATTTCACAAAATAGCTAAAATCATGATGATATGAAGCTGTACATTTCTCAATCAATCAAACGCACAACAGTAAAAGAGGAAAGCGAACAGAACAAATGCATTTTTCGACCTAGGCGAAGCTTATCATTTAGCAAATACGTAAAACATCAAAAATAAACAAGCATTTCACTAAATAGCTAAAATCATGACGATACGAAGCTGTAAATCTCACAATAAATCAAACGACCAACAGCAAAAGGAAAATAGTGATCAGAACAAACACATTTAGCATACGAAATCGCGATTTTCACCTATACAAAGCTTACAATATAGCGAATGTGTGAAACATCAAAAACAAACCAGCATTTCACTAAACAGCTAAAATCACGACGATACGAAGCTGTAAATCCCACAATAAATCGAACGCACAACAATAAAAGGAGAAAGTAAACAGAACAAACACATTTAGCATATGAAATCTCATTTCGTCATTTCGAGCTATACGAAGCTTATCGTTTAGCGATTGTGTGAAATATCAAAGATAAGTAATAAACCTACATTCAAGTATATAGTTAAAAACTTGAGAACACAATATACAACAGAAACAGTTACCCCGGCGGAAGCTCCGTCGTGCAAGGCGGAGTGACTCCGCCACTTCACACGCTGATCCGGCGGAAGTTCGCCGGAACGCTGACCTTCAAAGAAGAGAATGCACTTCCTGAGAGCATCGGAGTAATCAAGCGCGGCGGAGGAGGAGGTCAACAAAAGGAGTAAAAGAGTCAAGACCGCCGGAAAAGCTGCCGGAGCCGCCGGAAAAGCTGCCGGAGAAGTTACAGCTTTTGGCGCCATTTCGAAGGTTGCGGGAGAGAGAAGCAAGGGATGAGGGGAAAGTGGAAGCGGCGTCGTTTGGCTTTATAGAGAGAAAAAGTAGGTCATTGGATTCTTTAGGAAATGGGCCAATGGGAGAGGGACACGTGTCGGGTATGAGAGGATGGGTGGGGGTTTGGATACCGATAAGCACAGGCTTTTGTTTGACTTGTGTGGTGGATGTTTGACTATTCGGGTCGGGTTTGTGTTCATCGGGTCGTGATGTGATGTGGTGTAAGTTACCGTTGTTACAACTCCGTTAGTTTGTCCCCACTTTAAATTGTGCCGTTTACTACCGTCCAATATTTTTCACCCCATCATTTTCATAGTAAATGACTAAATGTTACATATAGTTTAATAGTTTACTGATTCACATTTGATCAAATTAATACCTTAGCTTAGGTGATTGATATGAGATACTTAAATACGTTATAATAAAATAATGTTTTGAATTTAAATCTCACATGTGAGAAAAAAAGTTGTTGGGATTTTCTTATGTTCGTGATCGATGGGGATGGACTCATGTACAAGTTTTTTTTTCGGCGAAGTGTCAGTCTAGTACCACAGGGTTTCGTACTCGAGTAATAAAAATGATTAAATATGTCAATGGCTCGTCAATGATTCAACTCATCATTCGAAAAAAAAGTAATCAAATAAATACATTTGTTTTTGTTTATTTACGGTTTAGTTTATCCAATACAATAATTAGTTTGTAACGGTTGATTATATTTGTTTACCGTTATCAAAACCAAATAACGTTTGATACATTATGAGATGAGTTATATAAACATTTTTGTTTACAAAAATAAATGTGATTCATAAGACGTTATAGGGTTGCATAGCTCTTTATCTACCACTATTTTTACTTATCTTTACATTATACAAGCATAGTATTCAATTCTTTAGTTCACTACTTATAAATTATAATCAATCCCTTATTAAGTGTGCGCGTTATACAACAATATATTTTATATTTTTTAATGTGAATATCTTTACTTTATTTTGTGAGAGTTAAATTTAAAACCTTTAAATTTATATGTTTTAAGAAGTTTTACCTACGCTACCACCAACCCTATGGTAGCAACATATTTTGTAGAGTAAATTACTATTTGCGTCTCTAACGTTTTCTCATTTTAACCACTTGTATCCCTGCAGTTTCAAAGTCTCGATTTGCCCCCTAACTTTTCATTTTTGTCTACGTGTACATCCAGGTGACTAACTCCGTTAAATTATCCAGTTAACTATTTATAAAATTACAAAATTACGCTTAACTAATATTAATTTAATAAAAAAAACTCACTCACCCACCCACTTAACTCTCTCTCTCCTCTCACACACACACACCCATCACAACATTCCACCATGGATGACCACCATTCCCCTCACTCCACCACCACCGCCAACGTCAACACCTCCGGCGACCTCACTCACGGCGGAGCCACCTCCGGAGCCGGATCCACCGGTGGCGCTAAAGGTCCCCCTGCATCACCATCCCCCGAATCCACCACCGCCAATGTCGACACCCCATCTTAAGGTCCCCCTGCATCATCATCCCCCCGCCCTCAACCCTACCTCCTTCTTCGAATTCCCCGTCCTATTAACCAACATTAAGGTACGATTTGCTTAATTTCACCGTATTTCGATTTTGTATTTGGATTATGTTTTGTATTTGAAATTGAAGCTTATCGACAACAAATTCGTGAGAAATTGAGGCTTATCAGATCACAAATCCGTTTCTCCGACAACAAATCCCAATACTTAACGACCGAATCATCAACACCGGAGAACAAATGAAGCTTATTGACACGCGGCGATGAGGTGGCCGTCGGAGTTGAAGCAGGCGGAGGTGGTGGTGTCTTTGAAGGCGGCGATGGTGGATTTGGGTTGCAGGGTGTGGGCGGAGAAGATGGTGATGGTAGTGGAGTGGGTGGCAGCGAAATCATGAGGGGATGAAGTGGATGAAGGGGAGAATACGAGTGAAGTGATGGATGAAACTAGGGTTTGTGGTTGTTTGTGTTTGAAGGATTTCCAGTAGTTTGATTCTAGAGATGATGTGGGTTTGTTGTTGGTGGGTTTGAGCTTCGGTTTGATGGAGAATGAATTGGTTGTTGGTTCTGATTGATCATTGATTGTCATTGAAGGAGATGAAGGAGAACGAAGGTTTACAGATGATGAAGGTCGATGTTGATGGTGATGGTATGGTGAGCTTCAATGAGTTCAAACAGAGGATAAATCGGTTGGATGAGGGGTAGTTTAGTCTTTTTAAAATAATTTTAACAGGAAAACTAACAGTGTTAAGTTATCTGGACTCAAATGGAAATAAAAATAAAACGAAAAGACTCAAATGAAAATAAAATGAAACGTTAGGGGGCTGATGGCAATTTTAAAACTGCAAAGATGCAAATGGTTAAAATGAACAAATACCAGGGATGCAAATGATAATTTACTCTATTTTGTATAGTTTATATGTTTAAACAACAATATATAAAAAATAGATGGTGACCACAGTTGTTTCTAGAGCAAAACAAAATCTTAACACGAGGGCATTTAAGACATTTGCCTTGCGCCCCTCCACCCCTTCACGGTTTCACCGACTTTTTATGATCTCCACCTCAAACCTCGTGCTTTTCCATCTGTTTCTATTTTTGGTTTTTAGTAGAGTTTTTAAAATAAAAAAAAACATTGTATGTTTAATTATTTACACATGATATAAGAAATTACTTTGTTCTCTAGATAATTAAAATGTTTAAAAAACTTTTGTAAGAAGGTTTCTCCCAATCCAAATGTATAGTTAAAGTCAAAAAGTAATAAAACTAAATTAAAATGTGCAACAATGTTTTTTAATTATTTTACAACGACCCATCTAAACTTACCCTTTCTATAAACATAAACGGTGAATTCATGACAACCATATCTAGCCTTACTAAATATATTACATAAATTATAAAACATTAACTCCAACATAAATTTTATTTTACTATATTTCTGTAGCGGAAAGTTTTAGAATTGTGGTTAATGAAAAATTGAATCGCTTAAATCTTCTATTTGTAGTGCCACATGAAAAAGTGTTATAACATAACAAAAATTAAATATGACCACTATTTTTCAAAATATACATCAATATATATTTTATATTGCACATATAATCATTAAAAGTTTTAGTGATGATTAAGTGATGTCTGTGGTTGAGATTTTTTATTTAAACAAAATCCAGTCCTAAATATGTATTTTTTTTTTCATCTCTGCTTTTAGTCATATCAAAGCATAATTATAGGGAAAAGCATAATTATAGGGAAAACTCTGTAGATTATTCACATGATGGTTTTATGAAATTTAACCACTAAAAATCTACTATGGACAATTGTAGCCTTATGGTGGTCTTCACCAAAGTGTTCTTCATGTTTGCAAGCATTTCTCTTGTTGAGAAAACCTAAAAGCAGTATATTTATATTGTTTTAACTTTTATGCATAATAGAAGTTATAAAACAATTAACATATAACGGGATGCATCCAATACACTAATCAATACATATGTTGATGATATTCTAAATATATATATATATATATATTGGTGATAACATTGTCTCCAATATGATCTTTACTTGTATCCTTCTAGTTTTGTGACATTTTGGTATTTATGTCTGTCTTATTGTGAACATAAGCATAGGTGTAGAAGGTACTAACCATTCAAGCCAAAAAAGTTTGTACATACATCTCGAAACAATACGAGCTTAAATTCATTTCACTTGTACAAGTCAAGCTCCGACTCTCAACTCATTTATAACGTTTATGACAATGGTGGTGGTGGCGGTCGGAGGTGGTGGTGGCGATTAAGATAGGGAGGAGTAGCACCGGTAAGAGGATATTCCGGCGAGAGGTTTTCATGTTCGTAAGTTTTATGGGAGAGATGGTGGTGGTGAAAATTATGAGGTATTTATAAGAGAGGAGAATTGATATGATTAATTAAGTTTATCGTCAAGAATAAACAGAAGAATTCAACTATGCCCAATCAAAGCACGACATAACCCTAAGGCATTTAAAATCGTTAAAAATAACATAATAATAACAATAATAATAATAATATACAATCCCAACAATGGTCCCTCGTTATTATCTAGCAAGATGAGGGATTTTTTGGCTATGAGGTTCAACCTTTCTCTATCGTAAAACACAACTTAACAAAAACAGTCAGTCACCCACAAAACAAAATATCCCGGTACCAAAATCAGCAAATTATTCATTTTTTCAGCAACATGTGTTCTACGCGTTATCCTTGGCAATCTTTTCAGCCTTGGCGATAACCTCATCGATTCCACCAACCATGTAAAATGATTGTTCGGGTAGGTCATCATACTTTCCATCCAAAACTCCCTGAACAAAAAAAACACGATTTTGAGCAAAATGCAAGATAATGCAATGTACTATGCACTTTATACTGATACATGGAGTAAACAATTTTTTCTAATGAGACATACTTTACGATTAAAGCCAATTTTAATGCACAACAAATACTTGCTATATTAAACTTATTACCTGAGTATCATTTTTAACCATTTATTGTGAATTGCATATTTTGGAAAGAAATATGTAAAGTGTAAACTGCGTTAAATTAATAAACAAAAATATGTTGCAGAATTTCAGAATTGTTTCTACACAAAGATAGAACCAAGTTACATTTAGATTTTTTTAAGCATCTTAGTTAAGTACACTATTTTTTGTGACACAACTTCACAAGTAACCTATGTAACCCCAAAAAGCAACAAAAGTAAAAGAATAATTTAGAGCTACAACTTTTGATTTGAAATAGGGGTGAAAAAACTAGATCAAGTTATTATAACCTGCACCCCAACGGAACTGGAACCGGTTATGCAGGGTATGGTGTCAGCCTGTGGTATGTAATTAAACTAGGGGGTTCGGTCCAAAACTGGGTTTTTCTTCCTTATATCGTGATGAGACGACTCAATTTAGACAAGAATTAAGGTTATATCTCTAGCACAAAAGTTTGAGCCCGGTCCAAGGCCTGAATTTGAATTTTATCACGGAACCAGTATCGAACTGACACGGTGAACGAAAGCCATATGGTCCAGTTCACAGTTAAAATACGTTCAATTTGGTCTGGTTTGGAATGTTGCACGCCTAGCCGTAAAGAAATAGGACAAGTTTGATGCAGTGAAATTTGAACAAATTAATTTTACAATATAAAGCAATATAAACTGACCTGGAAACTACCAATGCTTTCCTTCAACTCCACATATTTACCAGGGGCACCAGTGAAAACTTCAGCAACATGGAAGGGTTGACTCAAGAACCTCTGAATCTTGCGAGCACGAGCAACAGTTAACTTATCATCTTCACTAAGCTCATCCATCCCAAGAATTGCAATAATATCTTGAAGATTCTTGTAGTTCTGAAGAACCTTTTGTACACCACGAGCGGTGTTGTAGTGATCCTCTCCCAAAATATGGGGCGAAAGCATACGAGATGTGGAATCAAGTGGATCAACAGCAGGATAGATACCAAGCTCAGAAATCTGTAAAATAACAGAATCACTAATTGCATTAACATAGAGACACCACATAAACACACAAATATTGGAGTTCACCATTTTGGCCCATCTATGAGCAGGCTGAGCAGCAGGATCACAAACAAACAAACAAACAAACAAACCCAGTATATCCCATTCAAGAGCAGGGTCTGGGAGGGGTAGGTGGTGGCGAGTCTTTCCTCTATCTTGGTAGGTAGAGAGACCGCTTCCAAAGAGACCCCCGACTCGTTAACAAAAACAATAACAATAGCAAGGCAGCATATTATATAGCATACAACACACAATACACAGCATACAGGTATATATCACCTAAAGATTTAGATATTGATATTGCATACATCAGAGAAGCGGCAAGTTTCATCTATAAAGGGCAGATGTGGACTACGTACACATCACGCGAGTGGCCCCGCATCATGTCTTCATTTACCCTTCCTACCTACAGATCCCACTAAAAGTCCTTAATTTTAATTCTACGCCTCCACTTACTCCTATCCTCGATCATGTGCTCAGAGATGTGCAAGTGTACCATATCTCGCCTAATTATCTCGTCCCAAGTCAACCTAGGTCTTCCTCTACTCCTGGGTTATAATTTACCTCTTCAACAATCAGATGGGTAAAAATTGAAGAATTAAATGCATTAAACCTCCTAAATCATTTTATGTAAAAAAGGTGGATGTCGTTCTAATAATATAATTTCTTTAATCATACCCCCACCTGTTTTGACTCGCTCTAAACTTTGTCGGTTTTGACCTGTTACCAACTTGTAAAATCATTTATTTCAAATCAGGTCGTCCATAGTGCTTAACCATACCTAAAACATAATCTATTGTAAAGTTCGAGAAGAGATAAAATAGTGATTACAGGTCAGCCCAAATTCAACTAGTTTAGACTCATATAAGTTACCTGTTTTGAGTCTTTTGACTATTACCCAAATAGTAATTATTATTGTGTTTCAAAAACAAGGTTGTCAATTTTATAATAGAGTTTCGTAATTTACTTGATAAATAATTTTAGAACTCAAGAAAAGGATGACAAGAAAGTGTTCTCGGGGCAACCCTAGCCAACCTGCTTTGACTTGTACCAAAATACACCCATTTTTACCGTTGCTCTACGCCCCTACCAGTACCACCCCTTCAGAAAATGAAGCTAACCTGACGGGATAACACGGTGGTGGCATCCAAGTGAGCAAAAGTAGTGGCAGGAGCTGGATCTGTCAAATCGTCAGCAGGCACATAAATTGCTTGCACGGATGTAATGGAACCCTTTTTAGTTGTTGTGATACGTTCTTGAAGGCCTCCAAGATCTGTAGCCAAAGTTGGTTGATAACCGACAGCAGATGGAATACGACCCAGCAAAGCAGACACCTCAGAGTTAGCCTACATGATATAAAAAACAAGAATTTACCGATGGCACTTCCGTGAATTTAAGATTTAAGAGAGATTATAAACACAATCTTACCTGAGTAAAACGGAAGATATTGTCAATAAATAGAAGCACGTCTTGTCCTTCAGCATCTCTAAAGTGTTCAGCCACGGTCAACCCAGTCAAACCAACACGAGCACGAGCACCTGGTGGTTCATTCATTTGACCGTAGACAAGAGCACACTTGCTCTCACCCTGAAGAAGAAAAAGGTACAATCAGTTAACAAGGTCAAAATCAGTCTACATGTGTTACAGATAACATAAGCTCAAAACATGTACCTGCTTGTCACCTAGCTTGATGACGCCACTCTCCATCATTTCTCTGTATAGATCATTACCCTCACGAGTACGTTCTCCAACACCAGCAAATACAGAGAAACCACCTGGTAAAACAAAATAAACAGTGGCCTATAAGAAATGTCAAGCAGATTAAGGTTTCCCATGCATTAATAATATATTAAAATCTACTTGCCATGGGCCTTGGCGACATTGTTAATGAGCTCCATAATAAGAACAGTTTTCCCAACACCAGCACCACCAAACAAACCAATCTTTCCTCCTCTTTGATATGGTGCGAGAAGATCGACAACCTAGAACAGATTTAAAAAAGATTATGTTTCAAAACAGTGTAACAATACCTAAAGGTCTCATAGTTTTCTATTCATGAAATACCTTGATACCAGTGACAAGGATCTGTTGTTCAGTTGCCTGTTCAACAAAAGCTGGGGCTTCTCTGTGTATAGGTAAATAGTGATCGGTTTCTGTTGAAATAAGTTGAAGAAATATAAGGTAATTGTTTTAGAACAATAAATGAAATAGATGCTATTCAACAGGAAACAAGAGACTTACTGATTTCGCCTCTATGATCAATAGGCTCTCCAATAACATTAATGATACGACCAAGGGTGGCTCTACCAACAGGTACCTATCATCATGGTAACAAATGTGAATACTTAGTGCAATAACAATGCATTTTAAATTTAGGATATCATGAAAGAAATGCAAGTATTATAATCATAATAAAAATCTTCATAGCAATTATTGTAGGTATGATGCAGTTTATTTTTAAAAGTTAAGATAAGCAATCGTTTCATTCTTTCTCTCGTTCTTAAGTTTCTCAAGCTTGCAGTAAGAAAACCAAACAACAAGTAGAATAAGCAAATACCCTATAAAATTAGAAACTTGTTAAGGAGAAAATAAATTATACCACTAACAAAAAATTGTGAAATTTGTATGCAGATCACAGGATTTAGCTACAAGTTAACCCACATTCGCGTAAAATACAAAACCTAGCGCCAAAAAACCACAATTACAGACATATTAACGCATCAATGTACTAATTCCAGTTAAATAACAAAATGTACTAACTCCAGATTTAAATCATCAAACAGATACTGAAACGACCCTAAAATCTCCAATCATCCATTATCAACAGCTTTACTGAAATCGATAACACTTACAGTGATAGGAGAACCAGTGTTGAGAACACGTTGACCTCTCACAAGCCCTTCAGTCCCATCCATAGCAATAGTCCTCACCATATTCTCCCCCAAATGCTGCGCCACTTCCAACACCAACCGAATCGAGTTATCCAACACCTCCAACGCCGTAAGGATCGGAGGCAACCCCTCACTGAACCTCACATCCACAACAGCTCCGATCACCTGACACACCTGTCCGATAGCTCCGGCGCCGGTGAACTCGTCGGTAATCTTCCCATCGTGAGATCCGGCAACAGGAGTGGCCGGCGGCTGCGGCGGAGCGGCGGCGGCGGATGTGGCGTAGGTGGCGGCACGGTGGAGGAAGTGGCCGGCGGGGGAAGGGTGGGGGCGGGCGGCGGATCTGGCGGTGGGAGCGAGGGCGGATCTGGGCGGAGATCGGCGGACGGAGGAGCGGAGGAGGGTGGCGAGAAGCCGCCGGGAAGACATGGTGGAGGTGAGTCAATAGAGAGTGTGTGCTAGGGTTTGAAATGTGTGGTGGATGATGAATTGGTGTCTACGGGAGACTCTGATCTGAAATGAATCTGAAATGAAGAAGTTTTCTTAGAGGTTTTCAACTTTTAAGTTTTAACGCTACGATTTAATAGGTTGAAATCAGTAAGGGGCTGTTTGGTAGCCTCTTAATGGTTCCATTAAGAGGCTACCTCTGAATCGTTAAGAGATTTATGTGTTTGTTTCAAAAAAACGGAGCCTCTGAACTGAATCATTCAGTGCTGAATGGTTCAGATATGAAATATCGCCGAATGAAGTTCCAGACAGAACTACCCTCAAAACTCACAGCACTCATCTTCGATCTTCATCTTCATCTTCGATCTTCATCTTCATCTTCGATCTTCATCTTCATCTTCGATCTTCATCACAGCCTCTTCATCTTCATCTTCGATTCACCACAGCCTCCTCCGCCTCCTCCGCCATCCCGATTCACCATAGCCTCTTCATCTTCATCTTCGATCTTCATCTTCATCTTCATCCCCGATTCACCACAGCCTCCTCCGCCTCCTCCGCCATCCCGATTCACCACAGCCTCTTCATCTTCATCTTCGATCTTCATCTTTCGCCCGCCGTCCACCATCCCCGACCTCCCGATTCACCACAGCCTCCTCCGCCATCCCCGACCTCCCGATTCACCACAGCCTCCTCCGCCATCCCCGACCTCCCGATTCACCACAGCCTCCTCCCGATTCACCACTACAGAAGCTTAAATTGGTGAGTTAAAAGTTTTTTTTTTCTTCAAATTTCTTGTTAATCGAGTAGCAGCCTGTAATCTTGTTCATCTTGTGCATTCTTGTTCATTCTTGTTAACTTCATCTCAAATTAACTTCATCCTCTTATAGACAATAAGACAAGTCGTTACTGATATTAATCCTTGATTCCATAATATATTCCCAATTCAATATCTGCTTTACGGTGTTTCAGCTCGATAATGGTGGAATCGAAGCTCGATTAGTGTGTGTGTTTTAGTGTGTGTTCTTATGGGAATGGATGATAGAGGCGATGACGGCGGATCGTTTGTCGCAGTTCGGAGGATTTCTCAAGGTCTAGATAGAAACAACACTTGTCATGCATCGTCAGGTATTCAAATCTCCTTCTGTTGATTGTGTTGTGATTTTGATGAACTACATTCGTATGTGCTGTGGTTTTGCTGAAGATGTGATTGTGAAAGTTTCAATGTTTTAGAGCAGATAATTGATGTGTTTGTGTGGTCGTTGTGCTGTTATAGTGACTAATGGCATCACCTGGCTTGCTGACATGAATTAAGCATAGAGTTATTTAAAGTTTTGAACATTTACTGTTTGAATGAATGTGGTTTTGATTCGTATTTATTTTGCGCATAAGGTATTCCTTTGTATCGTTTAAATGTTGTGAGGTGATTTTATTTCCTCTTTGTTCTGGATACCATATCTGATAATGTGATAGGTGTTTTTTAGCTGTGTGGCTCACTAGATTGTGTTCTATTATTTCTTTCATTATGTAATGATATCCCTGTTTGTCTACTTGTGGACACCATTCATTGGTGCTCGTTTAGACTGAGTACTGGTTTGGTGTACTGGTTTGGTTCAAATAATGATTCAATCTGTTTGGTTATTTAATATTACTTTCTTGGCATTTAATGTCCTATAGTATGTTTTACTAAGGAAATTTTACTTTGATTTATAGTTTCTCTCACGTAGATACTTAAAGAATACTAATTGAAACTAAACTACAATGTGTTATTCATATCTGCAGGAAGCTAATATGTGTTGTTTGCTGTTTAGTTGATTGATCATATGTGTTTTGAAAGTTTCTATAGCTAAATACCAAACTTGACATCCGCTTTCCTTTCCCCCCACCAGGTTCTTAATCATTTTTAAAATTTTTATTAATTATAATATTTGTTTTCTTTTGTAATACATTTGTTACTAACATTGCAGATAAGTATTACCTTTGCGACGTTGCGTACACCAACACTCGTGGGTTTATGGCTCCATACCGTAGTACGAGGTATTGGTTAGCCGATTTTCGACGACAACGTGCATTAACTAAGGAAGAAAGATTCAATCATGCTCATGCACAACTTAGAAATGTTATTGAGCGCGCATATGGTGTGTTGAAGGCAAGATTCCCAATATAAAGCAAATGGCTCCCTTTTCGTTTACAATTCAAAGAGACATAGTTATTGCTTGTTTCGCCATTCATAACTTTATACGGAAATGCAACATTCATGATCAGTTGTTTATGGCATACGACGAGAACACATTGTTTGCAGAAGCACAAGGTGGTAACAATGATGATCAGTTTGTTCATGATATAGAATGGGGTTCACAAGGCATTAATTATATGAATAATTTGCGTGATAAGATAGCTAGTCAATTAGTTTCAATTGATTAATATTTGAATTACTTTGTAATTGGATATTAGTATGTTGTATTTGAAATATTTTGAGTTTGAATTTTAATATGTTGTATTTTGTTAACCTATTGATCATTCACGTACAGTCATTTAGACATCTAACCAAACAGATACATTTTATTCAGCCCAAAATAATTCAGAGGGGTAAAATTGTCATTTTGTACAGTCATTCAGAGATTCACCCAAACAGCACATTTTGGTTCAGCACTTACTGGTTCAGAGCCTCTTAACCATTCAGACCTCTTAACCATTCAGCACTTAATGATTCAGATCTAACCAAACAGCCCCTAAGACACGTATAGAAAGTTATTTCATTTCACAGTTTCTCTTTTAACTACTCTTTGAAAATTTAAAATATACTAGAATTTTACCCGCGCTTCGCATCGGCCCAGGTAAAATTTATATCGAAACGTAGGTAAATATAAGTATATCGTACCGTTAGTATTTAGAATATAAAACAATTACGATGGTTTGAATAGAACTAAATATACATACTATGCTCGGATCACATGTTCTTGTCACACTTTGCGAGACTTGGTTTTGAATAATATTTGTTCCGAACGTATGTAGAGATAATCACGTTGCTACATATATTCAAAATTTTCAAAAATATTACATTTTTTCAAAAGAAAGTAACAATATACTATATTTAACCCGAGTCGGTTTTGAAAGAAACTTACGCCTGAACGTAGATAAAAATAAGCATATTGCAATAATGTATCCGAAATTTTAAAAAATTATATTTTAAAATTTACAAATAAAAAATAAATTACAACAAAAGTCAATTATAATAATTAAATAATATCTAAACTCTAAAACCACAGCGTGAGCCCAATGTAACATCACGAATATACAATGAATAAAATTTTATTTTACATTGATGTTAATTTAAAAATTTTTTAAATAATAATAATAATAATAATAATAATAATATAATGATAATAAAAATAATAACAATAACAATTGATTTATAAGTTCAGGAAGTATTGTGGTAATTTATTAAACTTAAAAAAAAAACCAAATTTTAAATCAAAACTAACACAAATCAAACCACAGGGACCATTTTGTAATTTTTCTAAAAAAACCCAACCCCTTTTCCCTTTCTTCTTCCCCGTCGAGCCCACACACCACCACATCCCCACTATTCGGCCGACACCCCTCGAATTCAGGCACTACGGGCCACCTCAACCATTTTTTGGGGCCTTTTAAGCCTCCAAAAATTATAAAAAAAAATTAAAAATTATAAAAATATTTTTACAAACATTAAAAATTTTTAGAACAATTTAATTAATTACTGAAATTTATTTTTAACATTTTAACACTTTATCTATTTTATTAAATGTTTTTAATAAATAAAATTTCAAATGATACAAAATTATTTATACAAAAGTGAACTTTTAATAATAATTTAATTTATTTAAATTATTATCCGACACAGTGATACTTTTAATTTATTCAAATAATAATTATTATTGCCTAAATCATGATTAAATATAAAAGTTTTATATTTAAATCATTCCAAAAACATTTTTTATTTAAATAATTAAATACTTTAATTAATTGACATAATAAATTAATAAAATTAATTATTTGTTTATTTTTCCACACGTTAACAATAAATCAAACAGATACGTATACTGATACATACATTTTTAATAAATTCAAAACATAATGACTTTCAAATTCATATTATTTATTTCAAAACATTTCAACTAAATAAATCACTTTATTTAAACTACCATTCAAACCAAATGGAAATCCTAATACATTCCCGATTCCCAAATCATTATTATTCTAATTCGAGGCACCATTCCTTAGGTTAATCATAAGGAAATCGTAGGTGTCTAACCTATCACGTTCAAAATCCAATCTCATCAATCAAGTGAGTATTCATATTCCCTTTTTATATCATTTCCTATTTGGGGGAAATCATGTGATACAATATATTCAATCATGAAATTCTATTGTTATTTCATTCTAAATTCAATTCAATACAGGTTATGCTATTACTTGCAATTATGTGAACATACTATGATAAACTGGACGACAGTAAAACCCTAATTCAATCAATCAATCAATCCTGGTATCAATGGTAGATCTACTGGTTTGGATAACCCACCCCATATGAATAGTCGAGTGGTGATTGTGCCAGAGGCAGGAGTTAATCTATGGTGTATGTGTGGAGTCTATTATATGCAAGTGTCAAGTCAAGGGGTTGTTATTGTGTCGGTTTATCTATATGCTTTACTATTGCAATATAAGTCTTAACGTTACCTTGTGAATTGGATTATTCTCAATCAATCAATCAATCTATATGTATACTCAAAACTGTGATTACTCACCAGCTAATTCGTTAGCTGACTTTATTTTCTCACATGATTTCAGGTTAAGCAAGCTAGTGGACTTCTATTTGATCATATAAGACCTGGACTTAGTCAAAACAAAAGACAATTATTATTTGTGACTTTAACTGTTGTATTTGTATCTGTTAAATTCATGTTATCCTGTAATCTGATTTTAATATTATTTCCACTATTAGACAATCATGTGTTATGAACAATCAATCATTCCCTCGTCCGCTCCGATGATTCCGCCGTCGGTCGGGGTGTGACAGATTGGTATCAGAGCCATGGTTATAGGGAATTAGGTTATTAGAAATGGAATGACCTAGACTATAACAAAGTACCTTTACACATGAGTCCTCTCATGTATTTTACATGCTTAGATAGGATTTTTATGTGCCTTATATGTTTATATTTGATTATGTGATTATATGCCTTATGTGATTCTTCTTATACTTTGAATCTTATCAATGTACACACGAATCTTAAATCATATTCTAAGGCATTGTGTGCCTAATTCAAGTGATTTTCAAACTCCAAAACTCGATTGTTATTCATGGTTTTCAAAATCTCATCAAAGTCTGTGTCTCACAACTGAATACATGTAATGCTGGAAGAGTGGGATGCCTGTATCCCGGGGTGTTCTGTCTAGGCAAGGTATTCGCATAAATCCAAACCAACCGATGGACCTGTTTACCTTACCTGGGAACCCTCGGGATGAGTATCTGCTTATAGGTACGCATGTCTTCAATGAGGTTGTGTAAGACTTAACACTTTGATTAGTCAACGTATTCGCTTTGATTTACAAATCAAACGATTACACACGGAACATCTCATTGTTATTATGCCAAATTCCCGATTGTCGTTTTCATAGCTCATATTAATCCAATTTTCATAAAATATCTTAATGATATTTCAGAATGTCTTCTCGTCAATCCGTTCACGGTTTAGAAACTCTGGCCGTAAGATTTCTGCTATTGTAGCACGTGAAGTTACTGCGGTCATCCCAACTCTACTTACCCATTTGAACCAAGGCAACAATGTTGTCCAAAACCCAACTGCACCAAACCCTCCCAAAACTTGTACTTACAAACATTTCAATTCTTGCAACCCCACTAAGTTCAGTGGAACTGAAGGTGCTACCGGATTACTACAGTGGTTCGAAAGCATCGAGAACACTTTCCTAAACAGCGAATGCCCTGAAAATCTGAAAGTCCGGTATGCCACAAGTGTTCTTCAAAACTGCACTAGCATTGACATGGACTGAGTTTAAGGAGCTCATGACTAAAGAGTTCTGCCCAAGAAACGAAGTCCGGAAATTGGAAGCTGAATTCTGGGAATTAACCCAAGACAGTGGCGAGAACCTCGCATACACTAACCGATTCCACGAACTGAGCCTTTTGGTATCGCACCTTGCTACCCCTACCTCCCGAGCCATCGAGAAATACATTGCTGGTCTACCTATGCAGATTCAGGATACGGTGCTAGGAAGGAATCCTTCAACACTAGAAGATGCTATCAGGCTAGCTGCACAGCTAAACGATAACCATGTGAAAGCTGGTTCTTTAACCATAAAAGGATCGAAGAAGAATACCGATAAACTTTCTAACGAGACCGTCAAAACCGACCAACCCGAGCCTTCCAGGAACAAGAAGAGGAAGGCCAATTCTCAAAACTTTGTTGTGATTACCCCTGTTGTACCAATTAACCAAGTCCCTCCAACTCGTCAACCAGCAGTAAACAACCAATCACTAATGAAAAAGTCATACGCTGGACCCTATCCGCAGTGTAACAACTGCAATTATCACCATCCCGCTAACATTCAGTGTCGTCAATACACAAACTGTGGTCGTTTGGGTCATACATTCAATGTGTGCAGGAGTGCTGCTAAAGCTCCGACCAATGCACCAGTTCA
Organism: Flaveria linearis; assembly: GCA_024085815.1. NCBI lineage: Eukaryota > Viridiplantae > Streptophyta > Magnoliopsida > Asterales > Asteraceae > Flaveria > Flaveria linearis. The sequence goes on from CM044008.1 coordinate 3,363,118, forward strand.
CCAACATCCTCTTGCAATTACCCAGGGACGTGCATGCTATCAATGTGGTGATCCGAACCATTTTCGAAATCGATGCCCTCAACTTGTCAGCCTGGTTCCTACGGCTCAAGGACGTGCTTTCAACATCAATACTCAACAAGATCAAGCCACTAATGATGTGGTGTTGAATAATTCTTGTCCTTGATTTCGTCTTTCTGATTTAATTCAAGATTTGTAATCGTGATTTCCTTTTGTTACATTGATGTAATTTGAAAATTTCTAAATTTCTAATTGAAATATTTTTCCTTCGTTGTTAAGTCGAACTTTGAACCGTTTGCACCGCGGGAGATGCAAGAGTTTGCAAGTCAACCCATGACTAAGGACACTCATATCTCCTAAATGATTCTAAATCATCAGAACAGGGGTGATTCCCTTACTTTGGTGATGATTCTTTATTCGTTTCAATAAATGGTTTCCAATGATGTGTTTTTTGAAATTTCATCCTCTGGATTAGGGTGATTTTCCTTATCTCGAGGACTGACTTTAATTATTCTCTTTGAAACTTACATTTCACAAATGACATGCTCTCACCAAAATAGGATTGAAACCCGTACTTTGGTGACAAATGTCAATCTTCGATTGTTTTCTTAAAGCTCAATCATCAAGATACGCGTGAAATTCATACCTTGATGATAATTTCATTTTTATGGATTGTATTTTCTCAAATGAAACGACCTCATCAAAGTAGGAGTGAATTCTGGATTTTGATGAAGAAGTTTATGTTGTTATATTTTGTTTTGTAAAAATTCATCGTTAAGATAGGAGTGAATCCCTCACCTTAATGATGAGTTACCTCGTCTTATTTTTATGGATCCTCAACAATGAGTTGGGATCGAACGTTTGATTGGTAAGTCAGTGGTCATACCTTGAAAGTACACCATCAAGTTAGGGGTGAAAACCATACCTTGAGGACTATTCTCATTTCTTGATCTCCAACCTACCATGGTTGTAATCAAGTGACGAGACGCATGTAGTAACTTGAAGGGTGAAATAATGTTAGTGTTTCGACCTATCAAGCCAAAGCATGATCTCTGAACTTGAACAGAGACCTGATCGTTTTAGGTTGATTTTGATTCCCAACTTGGAACATTTAAATTCTTAAATCGATTTCTTTTATTCTCATGTTTTGACTCGATCTAGCTACCTCAAACCATTTATTCTTTATCTATCGACATCAAACCATTTATTCCTTATCTATCGACTTTCATTGTGAGTTATCATCATAACCTATTTACGTGATGGTAGTTTTCCTAACCAATCCTTTATCAAGTAAAGATATTATCCCTGATCGCGATGGTCGCTTCATCTCTCGTTTCTGGAAAAGTTTCCAATCAGCTCTCAAAACTCAACTGAATCTTAGCATGGCCTATCATCCGCAAACCGTCGGTCAGACTGAAAGAACGATACAAACCATCGGGGATATGCTTCGGGCTTGTGTCATTGATTTCAGTGGATCGTGGGATTCTCATCTTCCGTTGATCGAATACTCTTACAATAACAGTTACCAGCATCCAGATGGCACCATTTGAGGCCTTGTATGGTCTGAAGTTGGTAAATCATAAATTATTGGTCCGGAATTGATACAAGAAACAACCGACAAAATTCATAAGATCCGTGATAACTTGGTCGCTGTTAGAAATCGTCAAAAGCGTTATGCTGATAAAAGACGTAAGCCCATGGAATACAAGATCGGAGATCTCGTTCTTCTTAAGATATCACCTTGGAAGGGAGTGATTCGCTTTGGAAAGAATGGGAAACTAGCACCTCATTACGTGGGTCCATTCAAGGTACACGAGCGAATTGGGAAAGTAGCCTACAAGCTTGAACTACCCCAAGAGCTCAGCAATATACATCCGACATTTCATGTTTCAAACCTCAAGAAATGTCTTGCCGATGAAAATCTCCACATTTCACTCGACGAAGTCCAGATTTATAAATCTATGCACTTTATTGAGAAACCTGTGGAAATTATGGATCGGGAAGTCAAACAACTCAAACGTAGCCGGATACCTATTGTCAAAGTTCGCTGGGAATCTAAACGTGGCCCAGAACTCACCTGGGAACGTGAAGACCAAATGAAATCCCAGTATCCTCATCTATTCGTTTCAGCCTCCTCGTGAAACAAATTTCGGGACGAAATTTCCTAAAGCAGGGGAGACTGTAACATCACGAATATACAATGAATAAAATTTTATTTTACATTGATGTTAATTTAAAATTTTTTTAAATAATAGTATTAATAATAATAATAATAATAATAATAATAATAATGATGATAATAAAAATAATAACAATAACAATTGATTTATAAGTCCAGGGAGTATTGTGGTAATTTATTAAACTTAAAAAAAACAAATTTTAAATCAAAACTAACACAAATCAAACCACAAGGACCATTTTGTAATTTTTCTAAAAAAAACCCAACCCCTTTTCCCTTTCTTCTTCCTCGTCGAGCCCACACCCCCACATCCCCACTATTCGGCCGACACCCCTCGAATTCAGGCACTACGGGTTATTTTAATCAAAAGTAAACCCGCATAATCGAATTATGGAACATTTAAAACCCTCTTATGGAATCAATTTCATTCGAAAACAAATCAAAAACACCACCAACCGAGCACCCTCGATCGGACGTGCAATCGACTTTAAACCAACCTTCACTCGATTTTAATCGAAATTAACATGGGGCTATTGTTCTAGATCATCATTAAAAGTTTCCCCTAAGTTTAATTTGATTATGGTTGTGGTTTGAGCATCAAACGATTATCCTACTGGCCGCGACCTGTTCTTGAAGTGTTCTACATCGATTGATCACCGAATCGGGTAATTACATACACACACACACTCGTTTAATCATGGGGAACAAAAGCCCCATGATTGCAGGCACTATCAAAATCGAATCGATGTTCAATTTGGGCATAGATCGATCTAGGGCTCATACGGTATTGGGGTTCGATGGAAAGTGGGTTTAAAACAGTTAAATTCTGATTCCTTTCGCGGTTGTGACCTTGGTTTACTGGTCCCTGCACCCATTGCAATCCATGAGGTCCCGGGTTCGACCCCGGGCCACCTCAACCATTTTTTTTGGGGCCTTTTAAGCCTCCAAAAATTATAAAAAAATTTTTAAAAATTATAAAAATATTTTTACAAACATTAAAAATTTTTAGAACAATTTAATTAATTACTGAAATTTATTTTTAACATTTTAACACTTTATATTTTTATTAAATGTTTTTAATAAATAAAATTTCAAATGATACAAAATTATTTATACAAAAGTGAACTTTTAATAATAATTTAATTTATTTAAATTATTATCCGACACAATGTTACTTTTAATTTATTCAAATAATAATTATTATTGCCTAAATCATGATTAAATATAAAAGTTTTATATTTAAATCATTCCAAAAACATTTTTTATTTAAATAATTAAATACTTTAATTAATTGACATAATTAATTAATAAAATTAATTATTTGTTTATTTTTCCACACGTTAACAATAAATCAAACAGATACGTATACTGATACATACATTTTTAATAAATCAAAACATAATGACTTTCAAATTCATATTATTTATTTCAAAACATTTCAACTAAATAAATCACTTTATTTAAACTACCATTCAAAACCAAATGGAAATCCTAATACATTCCCGATTCCCAAATCATTATTCTAATTCGAGGCACCGTTCCTTAGGTTAATCATAAGGAAATCGTAGGTGTCTAACCTATCACGTTCAAAATCCAATCTCATCAATCAAGTGAGTATTCATATTCCCTTTTATATCATTTCCTATTTGGGGGAAATCATGTGATACAATATATTCAATCATGAAATTCTATTGTTATTTCATTCTAAATTCAATTCAAGACAGTTATGCTATTACTTGCAATTATGTGAACATACTATGATAAACTGGACGACAGTAAAACCCTAATTCAATCAATCAATCAATCCTGGTATCAATGGTAGATCTACTGGTTGGATAACCCACCCCATATGAATAGTCGAGTGGTGATTGTGTCAGAGGCAGGAGTTAATCTATGGTGTATGTATGGAGTCTATTATATGCAAGTGTCAAGTCAATGGGTGTTATTGTGTCGGTTTATCTATATGCTTTACTATTGCAATATAAGTCTTAACGTTACCTTGTGAATTGGATTATTCTCAATCAATCAATCAATCTATATGTACTACAAAACTGTGACTCACCAGTGATTACTCACCAGCTAATCGTTAGCTGACTTTATTTTCACATGATTTCAGGTTAAGCAAGCTAGTGGACTACTTGATCATATAAGACCTGGACTTAGTCAAAACAAAAGACAATTATTATTTGTGACTTTAACTGTTGACTTAGTCAAAACAAAAGACAATTATTATTTGTGACTTTAACTGTTGTATTTGTATCTGTTAAATTCATGTCATCTTGTAATCTGATTTTATATTATTTCCACTATTAGACAATCATGTGTTATGAACAATCAATCATTCCCTCGTCCGCTCCGATGATTCCGTCGTCAGTCGGGGTGTGACACCCAAGTCAAACCCATGTTATGTATCATGCATTTGAGGGTTGTACTTCATGCATTAATCATGTGCTATTTGGGTTTTAAAGTTATAGTAATAACTCTTTAACGTCTCGCATGTTTATCATTGCTAACCCGCTCCTTTCATTCTATAACTCCCCCTCCCCACACTTACGTTATTTTACACGTCATTTTCTCTATATTTAGTGGTTGATTATTAAACGCTGATATTTGTCATTCCATCTATAAAAACTAATGGGTTGTTTGGTAGGTTTTAATAGAAGTTATCTCTTAATGATTCATAACTTTTGGATAGTTAATAGTTAACACTGATACTGAATGATTAAAAGGTATCATTAAGATTTAAACTATTAACCATTCAGCATTATGATTATCTTTTAATCATTTATAGGTTATGAACCCTTAAAAGGTAGCCTCTTAATGATCATTAAGAGGCTACCAAATAGTCCTTAAGTTCATTGTCTACATCATCATACATGCCTTCTTCTAAGTTTGTGGATGACTAGTTAATGTTGTGATAGTTCAAAATAGGTTTCAAGCTAATGGTATGTAATTACCTCAATCCTAGCTAATTAGTGTATTTATAGCGTTTCTTATCCAGTATTCATATACATGGTATAGATTTTACACTTTCTGTCATTGACTGCACTATACTGTCATTTTTTTATTTTTTATATTAAGATTACATAACACATAAACCTTTAGTTTAAATGAATGAATCCCCTCCGTCGAACTGTCACACAAAGGTTAACACATGTCTTATACAACGTCCATATAATCAAAGAAATGTACATCATATATACCAGCAACCTCCACTCAACTCTCAAGTAAAGTAATAATCTGTTGTTTGGCTTTCCATTTCAAAAGTTACTTTTGAAAAATTTTAAAACTAATTTTATACTCACATATGCATATTCATTCAAAATATTTACATCTCATTTTAACTTATTTCTTTTTTAAAAGTTAAAAATAGTTTTTAATAAACAACTAGTGGATTTCCCTCCACGCACGTTGCGCGTGTGACAGACGGGTTAACCATATTCAAACGAATGTAGTAATTTATTGTCGGACAAATTCTACACATGTATTTAATGTCCAAACTCCAACAAACAACGCTAGGAATACTTAATACTGGACAAATGTAACATCTCGTAATTTTTCGAATAAATTTAATTTTATAAATAAAAGAGTTAACACGTTGATGTAATTCCAAAATTACAATAATAAAAAAATGATAATAATAATAATAACAATAATACTAATAATAAAATTTATTGTTAAAAACTTAACCCTAAAAGTTTGGGTTGAAAATGTAACAATTGAAACTTGTTTTATGAACTTTTAACATAAAATGTTAAACAAAACAAATTACAGGGGGCAAACGTGTAAATTCTTTTAAAACTCAACCCACCCCACCGTCGACCCTTTCCCCTTCTCCGGCCATTATTCCGGCCGTCCCTCCGGCGAACCATTACGCCCAAAACCACTTGATCTTTGACCGAATCAACTATCCCGACATTATCGCATGCGGGGTTCGAACTATACCCCACTTCCAATTGAAAATTCGAGTGCGATTAGCCACTAAACCACTCACTCTACTTTCGGCCAAAAGAACCGGCCACGATCGCCCACTGATCAAAATTAAAATCAAATTAATGGCGCACAAACTAAAGTTAAATCGATTATAGTGTTCCACTGAACTCAATTTCGTATAAAACATGCATTAACACACCATTCGAACACCACCATTACTCGGACTTGCAACTCAATCGAAGGACCTGTTCGGAGCAACATTTGTTGCAATTGATAGAGGGCTATTCGTCATAATCGTGTGGGGAAGCTTACTGTGCGATTAATTTGATTAACCCATCGTTTGGGCATCAATCGAACATCAAGAAGCCGCGACCTGTTCATCGTGGTATAACCTTCATTCCGAATCCAATTCTGGTAATTAAACACACCTATATGCTCGATTTTGGATGGGGATCAAAAGCCCTATGAATTCATTCATTAACAGAATCAAATTGGTGGTCAATTTGGTCGATCCTTGATTCTAGGGTTCTTGATTTGGGGGAAAGCTTTTCGGGTGTGTTTAAAAGTAAATGGAACCAAAGAACCGCGGCTGCGGCCTTGGTTCACCGGTTCCCTGTCCATGTTCAATTCGAGAGGTCCCGGGTTCGAACCCGGGCAACCTCATTTATTTTTTTGATGGCTTTTTGGGCTTTTAAAAATTTCAGAAAAATTATAAAAGTTATAAAAATAATTTTTATAATTCTTGTTTATATTTTTGAGCATCAAATAATTTCTGGATTATATTAAAGTTTACCAAATTATTTACAAATATGATTTATTTTATAAAATATACTTTAAACGAACGGTTTAGAATAATATTTTTGTAACTATTCTTCGTTAATCATACGGACTTAATTACATGATGAACACCATCATTACATCAAAAATTCATTTCTAAAAACACTAATAATTCGTTAAATGGATTAAAAGTATGAAATTTATTTTATAAATTTAATTACTTAAACAAACACATAACTCTATCAAAACCTTAATCCATATTCGAACGTTAATCATATTATAAACTCGTAAATAATAACTAACATTAACTATGTTCATACTAAACGAAACACAGGTTAACTGAAATTCTAATCGTCGTGCGAACATTATTTCTTGCAACGCAATCAAGGTGAGTTTCACGGCCCCTTTTTACTTTCTTTCCTTTTGGGGAGAAAACATGCAAACATATTTTATGAATGGTTTTAGTATTATTGATATCGCCTGTTACGTTAGTGCAAACACACAAACAGTACTGACACTCTCGAACCGTTAGTAATGAGATTAGCGAGGTAATTCTGAGTAGTACTACTGGGTCTGACAAACCCCGCCCGGGCTAGTCGCGCTAGCTTGATTGGAGGTCAAACGGGTGCATTATTGACCTAACATTTGTCCCTGTCTTGCGAGACGTGACGGGGAAACAACAAACATATAGGACACGCAAACAGTCAGCTTCGGTTCGAAACGCTAAGTAACATGATTATAGGCTAGCTACCTATCGATATGCTTTAATTACTGTACCATTCCGAACAGTTGCAAACATTTCGAACAGTCGAACAGTTACAAACAGTCGAACAGTTACAAACAGTCGAACAGTTACAAACAGTCGAACAGTTACAGATAGTCGAACAGTTACAAACATTTTTATCTGAGATAAAACCCGTGAACTCACCAACTTTATGTTGACACACTTTAGCATGTTTTCTCAGGTCACAGGAACGCTTAAGCTCATGATGCAAAATTAAGGATGCACACAGGACATGCATTCATCAGTTTTATTAGTTGCAATAAATATTTGTTTTGGCATAATATTTTCAGACTTTCAGTATCGTTTACATTTCAGTTTTATGCTTCTGCACTGTTATTCATTTCTTTTATGTAATCTGATTTATGTCAAACGTTTATTTTAAATTCATATAGTGTCGTTTGATATGACCGTGTCTGAGATCCTGATATGTTACACGCCTAACGGTAAAACCCCGTTTGTGGAAATTGAGGGTGCGACAACAAAAAAACAATTTTGTTTGAATCGTGCTTGTTTATTTCGAATAGACCTTGACCAAACTATGTAAACATTGGATTTTGTTATAAAAATAGAGGCTCAGAGTTAATGTTGTGTTGCTGTTGCAAACCGAATACGGTCGCCATGCCAAAACAACAAACAATTCTTGAGATGTCATCACTGCCTCAAGTTGCCAAATACAAATAACACAAACCCATAATACTAAGACTTGAAACATGTGTTCTAACAAAAGCCTCCATGAGGGGCTTGCAAGGTCAATAGATACAGGTGTAGTATACCACAGATTCAAAAGACCATATCAGCATAAAGCAACAACGTAGCTTTATCTGTTCACCGACATATGACCATATCGGTCCCACAATGCCTCAGATGAGCATTAGCATCAACACAAAAAAAGAAGTCTCAGATGAGTAGGTCTCATCATCATCGACACAATGATATAGCCAGCAGAGACAAACATACGTCACACACACAACTGTTAAACGCCATCGACACCAACAATTTAATTTCATATTGCATAAAACACTGAAATCGTATACGGGAGGCGTAGCTGCAACCGCCACCATCGCCACTGTCACAACCACTGTGACAAAACATGCATCTATGCACAAATAAAAAGGGAATCCGTCATCATACAGTGATGCAGACAGCATCACAATTGGCAAAAAACTATTGAAATCATCTCGATCTGAAATCGGGAACCCTAAAGGGCCCATAACCCCAAATGCAAACCATAGAACAGATCAGAAATTAGAAACCCTAAAAACATTGGATGAAGATACATCCCTTCCGTCACCGCCAAGGCATCAATGTGACCACGGACCGGTGGCAACGGGGCTCCATCCATCTTAACACATGCTTTATTTCAGCGAAGATGGAACGAAAACCACCATATCAAAGAAGAGAAAGAAGGAACGACCTCAGAAACGTGACAGAGCATGCCGCCGCGGCTGCCGGCGCAGACCCACCCCGCCTCCTGGCATCATATCTAACCTCAGGCCTGTAGATCCTAAGTTCCGTTAGAAAAACACCTCCACCGCAACCGACACCATCTAGTTTAAAGATGACGGACAACTGACAGCGCGGAAACGACCACCAAAGTGGAGAGGCGGCCACCAAGCCGGAGCGGCGTCAACCGCCTCGGCCGTCTCTCGGCAGTGGGCAGCATCAAACACACACGGAACTTTCTCTCTCTATACACGTGAGTGGATATATAAACAAAACAGGAGGACCAAGATGCAAAGATCTGATAAATAATATGATCAAAACACAAACTCAATATGTTACTGCTTCTTCTAACTTGTTTTTAAATATGTAGAAGAATTCCAAACACGGGGTTAGTCAACACCCACCTTTCAAGAGACACCACTTTTCACATTATAAAACCCTGGTATAAAATTGCAATATTAACATCTCTAATTCTCTACCGTCTAAATCATATACCGAACACCAAACGGTTAACGGACGTGTTCGTCACTCCAACTGAAATATCGTCATTTCTTATCGAGTAAGAAACACCAAATCAAACTTGAAACCCCCCCACACACACAGTTATCACAACTGTTAATCTCCGTACAATCAAGCATCCAATTGATCTCGTAAATCACCGATCATGGCTTCTCCGGCGTCATCATCGCCGGCGACGAACGTCATGCTCACAATCTCCGACAAGAAGACCACCGCAATCGACCTCTATCGTCCCCTACGCAACTACATCGTCTCAATTACTCCGAACGCGAGGCCCAAACCCTAGAAGACGACCTCGAAACCCTAAACAGATCGTAACACCATCGAACGATCAACGGCTGCTGATTCTCTCACTGCACGTCGTGATGTTCTTCAGAACTACTTCAAAGCCCTAACCGCCGTTGAAATCGAGGTTTCCGATCTCCTCCGATGAGGATCACGTTAACTCCGTTACGTTACGTGGCACGATGCGTTCAAGAGCAAGCAGAAGCGTGTCAGCAGAACATTCATTTGGAGAAGGCGGCGGTTTTGTTTAATTTGGGGGCGGTGTATTGTCAGATTGGGCTGACGTTTGATCGGTCGACGGTTGAAGGGAGGCGTCAGGCGTCTCACTCGTTTATTGCTGCTGCTGGTGCGTTTGCGTTTTTGAGGGATAATGAGTCTATGAAGGCGTCGGTTGGGAACTCGACGACGGTGGATGTTTCGGTGGAGTGTGTGGGATGTTGGAGAGGTTGATGCTGGCACAAGCGCAGGAGTGTGTGTTTGAGAACTCAATTGCTAAAGGGAGTAAATCATATACCGAACACCAAACGGTTACGGACGTGTTCGTCACTCCAACTGAAATATCGTCATTTCTTATCGAGTAAGAAACACCAAATCAAACTTGAAACCCCCACACACACAGTTATCACAACTGTTAATCTCCGTACAATCAGCATCCAATTGATCTCGTAATCACCGATCATGGCTTCTCCGGCGTCATCATCGCCGGCGACGAACGTCATGCTCACAATCTCCGACAAGAAGACCACCGCAATCGACCTCTATCGTCCCCTACGCAACTACATCGTCTTCAATTACTCCGAACGCGAGGCCCAAACCCTAGAAGACGACCTCGAAACCCTAAAACAGATGCGTAACACCATCGAACGATCAACGGCTGCTGATTCTCTCACTGCACGTCGTGATGAACTACTTCAAAGCCCTAACCGCCGTTGAATCGAGGTTTCCGATCTCCTCCGATGAGGATCACGTTAACTCCGTTACGTTCACGTGGCACGATGCGTTCAAGAGCAAGCAGAAGGCGTGTCAGCAGAACATTCATTTGGAGAAGGCGGCGTTTTGTTTAATTTGGGGGCGGTGTATTGTCAGATTGGGCTGACGTTTGATCGGTCGACGGTTGAAGGGAGGCGTCAGGCGTCTCACTCGTTTATTGCTGCTGCTGGTGCGTTTGCGTTTTTGAGGGATAATGAGTCTATGAAGGCGTCGGTTGGGAACTCGACGACGGTGGATGTTTCGGTGGAGTGTGTGGGGATGTTGGAGAGGTTGATGCTGGCACAAGCGCAGGAGTGTGTGTTTGAGAACTCAATTGCTAAAGGGAGTACTCCTGGAGTTTGTTCAAAGATCTCAAAACAGGTCAATCTTGATCGAATCTGTAGTTAACTTCTTGTTTAAGTTCAATACATTTGTGTTGATCACTTGATCAGTTGATCTTAAGCAGTATGAGCTACATAACAGGAATTAAGTGTTGAACTGTTACATGATCTGTCCTTTGAATTACAATTGAGTTTGATTTCATTAGTAGACTTGATGTGATTAAGTTAACTTTAAGTGTCATATGGTATTGTAAAGAAAAGACTACATGCTTTACAGTCTCACACAGGTAACATGTGTTTTTTATGTAGGTGGGTCTGTATTACGAAGAAGCCTTAGCTGCACTAAATGTTGCACCTCTCGCTAGCCACTTTGACAAAACATGGCTGTCGCATGTTCAGCTAAAGGCAGCATTGTTTAATGCAGAGGCTTGTTATAGATACAGTTTAGAACTTCATGAGAAAGAAGAGATTGCGGAAGAAATTGCACGGTTAAAGAGTGGTATTGAGGCGCTGACTGATGCCAAAAAGTCATCTCCAAAGGGTGCTGCAGCGCAGATTCTTGATGCGATTAATAAATTGGAGACTAATCTTAAAGTTAATCTAGAGAGGGCTATGAAGGAGAATGATAGGGTGTATCTTATGAGGGTCCCACCAGCGAGCTCACTGGCACCTCTTCCTGCATTTGCGATGGTCAAACCGTTGAACATGAATGAGGTGTTGGATGCAAGTAGAGATAAGATGTTTGCAAGTCTTGTTCCTGACAGCAGTGCAAAGGCTCTATCAAGGTATACTGAAATGGTCGATGATGTCATCAGAACTCAAGCTGAGAAGTTGCAGCAAGGGAGTGAGCTGGCTAGAGTGAGTCTTAAGGAAATGGACCTACCTGATTCAATTCTTGCATTGGAAGGACGCTCTGTGTTGCCAACAGCTTTATGGGAAGATGTGGAAGCAGTTCAAGTTAGTGGCAGTCCAGCTGGCTTAGAGGGTGAGCTTCAACAACTTCGTGATTTAAGAAGGGTTAACCATGAACTGTTAGTTCAGACTGAGGAGCTTTTTCAAAAAGAAGCAGCAGAAGATGCACAATTTAGAAGCCAATTTGGGACACGGTGGACCAGGCCTCAGTCTAGTACTGTCACCAAAAACCTGCAGGATAGATTAAATAGGTTTGCAGCAAATTTAAAGCAAGCAGCAGATAGTGATGGTAAAATTGAACGCTCTGTGAGAGACAATATGGAGCTCATGTCAATTCTAGATCGCCGTCCAGTAAGCTTTCTTGAACTTATAGAAAGAAATCTAGTCAGTTATGACGAGAGTTGTTTGATGTTTATTTCCCTTTATAGCTTCATATCGGAACTTCTAATTAGAGGTGGGTCCTTGGGTAACAGATTTAAATGGTAGTTTATTTGTGCGGGTCAGGTTGGGTTGATCTGAAACGCTTTTATCTGTTGTTTTTTTTAATTCACAGGGAACCAGATGTCTAAGACGGTTATAGAAATTGTGTTAATTTCAGTTATAATCTAATTTTATGGGATGAAGTGATTACATAGAAGTCTACTTTGAGTCAAAAACATATGAGATCATATTTGAGTCCAAAGCTATATTTTACCCACATCTTGAAATTGTGCATAATTGCATGGTTATTAATCGTATGGTATTTCTTATTACTTTAACATCTATGTGCGAGTTTTAGATATATGTACACATTCAATATTTTTAGAGCTGAATCAATTTAATCTTGTGATATTCAGGCAATCACACTTTAATTGTAATGCGTGTAACATCTTGAAAAAAGTTGGTTAACTTGAGTTTTTCTTGTGTATACTTTTATGCATTTTTTTATTTTCCAGATTGAATCAGCACTACCAACCTTGGCTAAGCCAATCATGTCTTTGGATGCCAATGAAGATGCTATAGTAGGGACCCTGAAACAGAGCTTGGTAATCTTTCTTATATTCTGCTGATGAGTGATGACTTGACGAGTTTATTTCAGTTTTCCTTACCATTGCAAGTTATGATACTTGTTACACTTACTCACCTAGTTATACTTGCCATGTTTTTAATGAATTTACATGTGTTTATATTGTCTTGTTTTGCAGAGGCACTTAGAGACACTGGGTGCTCAACGGGCAGGTCTGGAAGACATGCTGAAAGATATGAAGAGAAAGGTGTGCTTAATTTTACTAGTATTTTATATGCTAATGGTCATTAATTGCAACCCTTGAAGTAGTACAGTATTATCCCCATAATCTGCAGGTCCATCAATTAAGTTTCTAATGTTTTCTTACAACTATATTCATTGGCTTTAGGATGATATACTCCCAAAGCTGATGACATCCACAGGTTCATATGAGGATCTATTCAGAAAGGAGGTAGCAAAATATAATCATATATGTGAAGAAATATCTAAAAACCTTCAAGCTCAGGAGGAATTATTGCTACATATTCAGGTCTTTTTCCTATACCACTTTCTACATATCCAAATCAGATTTCTAGGATAAAAAGCATGGTTGCTAATATTTGTTGATTCTTGTAAATTTTAATTAGTTCTCTTGTTTGTAGGCTCAAAACCGAGAATTTGCTGGCACCTTCAATGTTGAGGATTACAGAGGTAACTTTTTCTTTCACTAAATGTTTGAATGTTGGTAACTAAATCAAGTTTTAGAATGTTTATGTATTAATGAACTATAATTATTTATGATTATATTTAGTATTTAGTACATCGCTTGTTTATAAACTAAAAAAGTAAAGAGAGATAATGAAGCGTTCAACACAACTTGGCCCATTGCCAAGATTTTCTATTTTGACCCTTTTCTTGAGTCAATTCACGCATTTTGCCACATTGATATGCCATAGAAGTTGGTAACTCATAAATATATTATAAATATTACATATTAAAACATTAGATGCTATATTACTTTCGTTTGTCTGCAGCTGCTTGTGAAAAGTGCTATAAGCAGATTGAAGCTGCCATAGCCAAATATCGAGAAATTAAAGAGAACATAAACGAAGGACTCAAGTTTTATGTCTCTCTTCAGGTATGGATTATTTTTGTTGCGACTTGAGTTTGATCTTGTTGCGTATTGCGATTATATCTACATTAAGATGATTATTTTATTAAACAGGATGCAATCACTAGTGTAAAGCAACAGTGCAGCGACTTCGTGATGACACGAAGCATACAATGTAGAGAAATGATTGAAGATGTACAAAGACAAGTGTCAGGTTTAAGTTTTCAAGACGGTAAAATTCACACACTTACAATTACCCTTCAACCGGACCCCCTCAAAGAACATCTTCCCAGCCAGACCCCACCAACCAACCGCACCCTCAAACACCTTATTACCACCACCAGCAGCAGCAGCAGCAGCCACCACCACCGCCAGCTGCATATGCTCAGCAACACCCTCCACAGCCTGCTGCCACATCAGGATATTCACAGCATCCGCCCTATTCCTTCCCCCAAGCACCACCACCTTACCGTGGTGGGTCTCCATCTTCATATCCACCTCAGCATGGCCAACAACCGCCACCAACTGGCGGCTATGAGTACGGTCAGCCTGCTTATCCTGGTTGGCAGGGCTCATACTACAATGCACCAGGTCAGCAACCTGGATCTTTTTCTCGACCACCATATACAGCCCCTTCTCCTTACCCTCCTAACCAGAGTAGTTACTACAATAAACAATGATTTTGTTGTCATGGTTGGTTTTTGGTCTCAGCTTGATAAAATACAGTACTAAGAATAATATTGCTCGTCGAGAATATGTTTGTATGTTAATGACCCCATCGTCATTCGAGTATATATTGTTAGTGTGTTGTGTTCGCTGTCATGCCTCTGATCACGTTTAAGAGTCCTTTTTTGTTTGATACCTGGACCATAAAAAAATTTGAAAAAATTTGCACATAAGATTTGTAATCAAATTAAAAACCAGGAACTAATGTCACTAAACAAGATTTATTCATAATGAATAGCAAATCAGAAGTAAGAAATCTTCTCAAAAGTCGGACGCACTAATTGGTTTGCATACATGATAACTACTTTGGTCGCATTAACAACAATAAGTTTTTTAGTAGGAACCATGATCGGAGGTAACTTTGTTACTATTGATGGTTTAGTGGTCTGTATTGGTCAATAGTAACTCTGTTATTACCGACGGTGATAGTACCTATCAATGAAGTAATAATTGTGAAGAGTTGATAGTTACGGCAATTATAACCACAAATTGTCGCTTCTTTTGATGAAGAATCATGTTTGTTCATTACAACATTTTCAATCCCTATATAAAGGCATCATTTGGCTTGATTTTAGGTTACGATTTTGTTACAAATTTCACATAAAAGAGCACCCATTCATGAATTTGAAACTTTTTTGTCTTTATCCGATTAAGATTTTAATCAACCATACAAAATCAACAAGTGGTCACTAGTAACTCCATTATTACTAACGGTGGTAGTACCTATCAATGAAGTAATAATTGTAAAGAGTTGATAGTTATGGCAATTATAACCACAAATTGTCACTTCTTTTGATGAAGAATCATGTTTGTTCATTACAACGTTTTCAATCCCTATATAAAGGAATCATTTGGCCTGATTTTAGGTTACGATTTTGATACAAATTTCACATAAAAGAACACCCATTCATGAATTGAAACCTTTTTGTGTTTATCCGATTAAGATTTTAATCAACCATACAAAATCAAGAAAACACAACAAACAACGAAAAGGGTTAGTAGTTACTGCAAGTTAAAAACTGAAATTATAATTTGGATTATAAACTACTGACATACAATTTGTGACTCTGTAAGTGAACCACTTAACAAATTTTACAAACGCCCATAGTAACTAAGTTTGCTAATAATCATGTTATTGTAATTCATGTGGTATTTCAGTTGTTTCTCTTGATACAAAACTGTTGTATTGATCTTTAAACTCAATTATTAGTTTCTATAACCCTTAGGCCAATAGTGTACTAACAGGACTTCCTCAAACTTCGGTTATTTGGTGTGTTATGTTTGTCGATGACACGCGTACAGTATGGTCATCGCGACATAGCTTTCCATTGCATTTGCCTTTAATCTTGGATGCAATCTTAGCAAACACTTCCTCCCTTTGGGGGCGGTTTGCATATACTATCCAAAGTGAAAGACTCAGCATTACTCCTACAGAAATGAGGGCTAAAGCGGTGTTCACCAGCCGCAGGTGGTGTTGCAGTGGCGGACAGTGGTCGGAGGTGATGGTTGAGAAAGTCACCCGAACAAAATTGCAGTCCTGAAAGCTGAGTAAAGGTGGTGTGTAGTGTTGTAGGGCATAACTTATGTTTACTGCTGCAACTAGCTGCTGGTACATGTCGGGGGTCAATCTTCCAAGGGTGGTGCATAATCCTGATTCCGAGACCGTGCATGTGTAGTTCTGCCACACCTGCAAATCATAGTTGGGTCATTCAATCGTTATATGATGTAATATCAATGTTTTTAAAACCAGACTAGACTACTCGTTCACTAAGTGGACAAGTACGACTGGTTAAACACTTAAATATCAGATGACGTCATGTTTAGTTTTGAAAAATGTTTTATATGTCATATAAAACTTGAACAATACGTTGTTATGATGTTTATATATAAACTTAAAACAAATATATTGTTTTTATAAGAAATCTTTTGGAGGGAATGTTGATTAATTTGGGAACTCAACACTAATATCTTTTTAAATTATTTGACAATTTCATGTGTACTAGAGTTGGCAATTTTAAATTTTAGAACTTTAAAAGAATAATTTTCAAAAAAATTGTTCAAAACCAGTTCAGTGAACCAGTTCAACCGGCACTCGTCATAAATATGATGGTCCAACCAGTGCTGATTCAACTATGCCACGAGAACCGGCTAGGGTTTGGTTTTTGGTCCAACGGGCTGGTCCAGTCTGGTTTTAACAACATTGGGTGTAATTTACACCTTTATGGAAGATGAAAACTTGTCAATTTGACATGAACAAAGTAAACATACCAGAGATGCGTTTGACATTGAGACCTCTTCGGATGAACAATTTCGTTCTTGGAGTTGTGAGTCATACGGAGAGCACACGTACGGCATCAAAGGGCCCGATTGGTTGTAATAATTAGGGTTTCCGGATGGCATCCCATATGAATTTGCATATGATCCTATGAACCCGTTGACTATATTTCCAAGATCGTTGATCACTTGTTTACTTTTGTATAAAGTCTGGTTTGTGGTCCTCTGGTCAACACAAGGAAGAATGTTGCTAAGGGCAGTTTCAGCATTCCGGTGATCCACCCACTGCTCCATAGCCAGACAAGTGTCCATGATCGCACTGCAATTTTTCATCTTTTTTAAAAACCGAATGGAGGAGTTCATAAATCGTTGAAACAGACCAATAATGTAGATTTAAATTTAACATAAAGATTTAAACTTTATCTTACTTGTTGAGAATTACAAAAACCCCACATAGAATGAATGTAACCACAACAAGCAACCAGCCACCGATAACGAATCTGCAAAAAAGAATAATAAAATTATTTTACCATGAAAGATAAACAATCACACCCCCAATATCATGAACAAGAACACGAAAGAACTTACAAGTGGATCGCGTTCCTGTGACCAACAATTGACAAACCTGTAACCAAGAAATGTAATTATTGATTTGGTAAAACAAGTTAACAAATGAAATGAAACACTTATGAACACTTACAAAGGCCTAAAATAGAAACTACAAGCATTACTATTGCAACAGTAATCATCGATGATTTCCTGAAAAAGAAAACGTAAAAGAGTTTTATTCAAGAATCTTAGAACTTCATAATCGAAAGAAAAGTAACATGTTTGTAATGTGGTCATACACAGCATCGAAGACGGTTCTAATTTTTCGTGAAGTTTGATGTGTTTTTCGGCCCAATGTGTCTGATGCTGAATTTAAGTCGATATTTAATTTGTCAATACTGTCTTTAACATCTGAAGGAAGATAAAACTGTGCCACATTGACAGTTTTTGCAAGTGATAAATATCCTGTGACATTAATCAGTGTCTGAACAGTGTAATCTGATTGGTCAACAACGTAATGTAACGTGTCTATTGCTTCACCATGGAATTCATCCTGCCCTACAGAAAGAAGAATGCATCCAGTCCTGAAAGAAAACCATATTTCTTAATTAAATTACATAAAATCAATTAGATTATGTCTTTCTTTGACTTTAGATGTCAAACTAGATATTACCAAAATTTTAGAGCATATTTATTCTTCTATAGTTCTCAGTCAAGGGGTGAATATGGGTCCATTCAGTTATGGGCTAAAACCAAACTTATAACTGATTTTTTGATTTTCATAACCCATTGGTTTTGGTTATAAACAGTTCACTTAACTCAGTTATTGGAAAAGATTTCCGGTTAATTTGGTTAACCATTAATTCACGTCGACTTTGGACATGGGTGGATTCAAGCTGATTTAATAAAAAAATCCAATTGTATTTGTGTTCAAAGAAGACATTAGGCTAAGATTTTAATATATATAAATGAGAAAAAACAAGTAATATGCTATTGATAAAAATAACATAACTTTTCCAGTATATAATATATATTATATATGAAAAGACAAAAAATCTGAAGGATGGTGTTCAGGTCGGTTAATTCGGTTATACATACACATACAACCATGGTCGAACAATAAAAATGGGTTATCAAACAAATCTTAACCAAACAGTCGGTTTCTAAATAAGTTCGACTATTTGGAATCGTATGCTTTCAGTTAATTAGGTTATGGTTTGGTCATTCAGTATTATATTTTCAATGTGTTTGACCTTAAACGTCAAAGTAGTACAAAGGTCCTTTATTTTGTGCTTTTGTGAGATTCGAGATGCTTACGCTGCAGCACACGTGAAGATAACAAGTAAAGTTAAGCATATCATCTGGGAGAAACGGGAATCTATGCCTTTGATATTCAATCTCCATCCACAAAAGTAATGTGTGATCATGGCTAAGCCGAAGAACACAAACCACAAGATGGCTAGAATAAAAGCAGCAGCCCCAGTAAATCCTACAGACTGTAGACAATGTCATTAACAAGTATCAAGTAGAAAAGTGAAAATTAACATAAGTTTATCAGAAAAGCAAAAGAATCATGTTCTGGCCCATGACCAAAACCAAAAACTGCTCAAATACTGAGGACCAATTGACCAACTGGCAAGACTTAATTGCTTTGGACTTGGTCCGGTCAGTAGGGTTGGGCGGTTCTAGTCGATTAACACTCACCCCTACAGTTGTAATGAAGCAGAAGGCATACAATTTTCTGATCTTATCCAAGAGTTTGAGGGGTTTGACTTAGATAACAGTAGTTCATAACTACAAGTGTATTGAGTCTAAATCAAACTAATTCAAGTAGTTAGTACCAGCTTGTCAGAACAAAATGACTAATACGGTGATTTTGATACATGATCTGCTCCAGTGATTCCTCTCTATCTCCTAAAGTAGAGGAAAGGTTTTCCCTTATCTCACCCTCCCTAAATCCTGCTATTGAGTGGGATTTTACCATGTATGCATGTTTGTTTGTTTGTATGTTATCTGCTCTACTGATAGACTAAATTTAAACAAAAGGGGTGCTTGGACATGTCTTTGAATAGATTATTGCAATTTGAAGTTAGCAATCAACAATTTTAAACTTATTTATCTTTTTCTGAATATTTAAAGTCGAAACATCCCATCTTGACGATTAGGTAAGGAGTTGTTCTAAAAAACGAAAACTTACCGCCCAATAATGCTTATCAGTAATATCCCATCCACCATGATAGCGCCTGAACCGGTTAAGAATATCAGGCCTCTTCGTTCTTGACCCTGCCAACACAAGCGCACCAGATGGTTCACCGGCTGGACCAGGGGCTTCAGCTGCTGAGCTCAAGATCCCATTTCTCCAATGGACCAAGCTATCTTCCCCTACAATTATCCACCACAGTTGCCACATAGTTATGCAAATTCATACACCTTTCAACATATTCTACAGCAACAACTCAAAAATCCATCAGAACCATATCGTTCCAAGAGATTCAATCAATAAGCAGCAGTTTCAACTAATCACACAAAACCCCCAATTTGTCTCCAAAAATTGCCTTACAAATTTACAGCACTACTTCCTATTTCAATATGAATCAAAGATTCAAGGATCATAAATTCAACAACAATGCTGAGCTCAAATAGTCAGATTCATACATAATTACAACATAATTACAAAAAAAAAAGACAAATCAAAACACTAAATGAAAGTAATCATCGACTAATTGATTAACGAATAGGAATCAAAGTTAACGAATGCAGTACCTAAGATGGATTCAACTTGATCGTTTTGGTGTGAAGTGAGAGCAGAAGTTACGAAGCTGAAGGTGAAAATGAAGATGAACAATGTGATAAGGGGTTTCTTCTCCATTCTTCAGATGCTGTTGATGATGGAGACAAAACAAAATCTCACTTCATCGGATGTTGATGAATTTCTGCTATTTTGCAGAAGAAAACTTACATTAGCAGCACATGGTGAGCTTTTTGGTGTGTTGCAATCTTCTATGGGAATCTGTACGTATACATACAGACACTCGATCGTGATACATGTGTATATATATAGAGAGAAAGAGATCTAGAGAGAGAGAGAGAGAGATGTTATGACTTATGAGTGTGTGTGTCAGAGATTAGGATGAAAGGGGTTAAGGGGGAAAGGCGGGTGGGAACCCTATTTTACCGGTCTATATGCAAATTACGCGCAAAAGTCACGCGATGATTAACTTAGCTCTCGTTTTACACGGTATTAGAGGATAAGTTAACTGATTCGATGTAAGTCATCTTATTCTATATCTTATGCAAGAAGTTGTGTATCATGAATTGAATTATGATCTTAAAAATCATACAACATTAACCTTATCGACTCCTTTAAAGATATGTTCTCACAATTTATATATGATAAGAACAACATATGTATAATTTATAATTTAGAAGTCATTGAAGCCCAAAGATACAATTTTTTTAAGCTTAGGTTTGTTACACTTTTATTTTTTTAATATTTTGGTTATTATAATTAGTTTTTAGCATATTTTGTTTTCTTTTTGTTAGTTATAAAATATAATATTTTATATAATTTCGAATATACGGTTGCGGCGTGTTAAATTTTATCTATGATTGACGCTATATATATTGTTTTATAAAATTCTAAATATAATGTTTTTTCTTCCTATGTTTCGATATTAATTTTATTCGGACCAGTCCGTGTCATTGAGCAAGGTTTACTAAATCCTCGAGGTAACGTGATAATTTCTTTATTATATCAATAATAGCTTTTAACATTGATATATTTATTACTTCAATAATATTAAAATGAAACGCATAAAATTGATGGTGTAAAACAAAATGCTAGACTTTTAAATGGTCATGATTGAATATATTTTCATTTTTTTTATCTCATTACGATAAAGACTAATAACGTAAAATAAGAAAAGGTATTGTGTATGTCTTCTATTAGTTTTTACAGTAAAAATATAATCTAAAAACAATTAAGGTAAAAATTCATACGACACATTCAAAATCAGAATTTACGATCAAAGTCAGTATTTTATGTTAGAATTTCATATGTTTCTTTACGATTTCTCTTTTCCATAATCAGATATGCAATTCAATATGAGAATTTTTTAGTATATATATACTATAAACATCTACATCAAAACTCTATATTGTATTAGATTATATAGTATTATTGAACTTCTTGTTTTAACTCTTATATGATTTTATTTTACATATTTTCATGTTAAGCTTGAGAGATCATATTCATGATGGTGCGATGATAACGACCAATGATGGCATGCTTTATCATCTCTCATGCACTTTATATAAAAGAGTTAACATCTTTATTAGGAAAGTGATATCAAAAATATTTTATTTAATTAATGCTTTAATTTTAAAGTTTGTCTTAGTCCTCAGAATAACGACTAAGCTTCGGTTTTATGCTAAAGGTTAAGGAGTGACCGGATCATTTGGTGTAGAAAGTTGTTTATTACGTCTTAAATTTATAACCATAAGATTACAAAATAACTTATCAGTTGGTTCAAGACTCACCGTCATTTTAAAATAATAGCTAACATTTATTATTTCTTAAATATTTTACAAACTTAAACAACCACCTCGCAGATGCGTTTAGGTGTAGTGCACATGTTTACCCAAAAATAGATAGGCTATTTAAGAGATTAGTTAGCTAGCACCCTTTTTATTTATGGGGTGGGGATCTAGAGTGTATGGAGTTGATGGACCACCCTTTAGAAACTTATTTTTTAATCTTTATTATTTTAAAATGTATTTTTATTAAATTTGTTATATTAAAGAAACATCTTTATAGTAATATTATGCATTGTCAGGAGGAATGAAGTAAATAGGTGTGTTAATCTATTTAATTATTGATGGATTGCCATAATTTGATAACTAATTTTTGAACAATTGAACACCAGATAATCCAACAATAAAGACACATAAAAGTCAGGATAAGGACTAACAAGAAGAAACACACTTCATTGATGTTTGTTTTATTTGATCAATCTCTATCAGAAAATAAAACAATCAATATAAAAAGCTTTGTCTATATTGTAATCATTGTTATTTTTTATATATTTGATGGATTGATTATTTATAGTAGTTAATGTTGAAACAAATTGAAGAAAATATGATGATGATTAATAAATTTGTTAAAGATCAAATTATGATTTTTTTGGTTTGTTAGATTTCAGTACTGTCTTGTCTTTTTTGATTACTTTATGTTTAATACTAATAATTAAATTGTAATACATAGAATCTTGAGATCATAATCAGTAAATCCTTTTCATTATTCCATTACTTGTGTTTTTCTTAAAGTCACTCGATCTAGTAAAAGAAGTAAACTCTGGTTTATCATTAGAAATTTGTAAAAAGGCTTTCTTTTATATCACATATTAGTCATAGTTTTATATAATTAAAAGAATATCTTATTCAAACTTCATGTTATTATTAATAAGAGTACAGTAATTATAAGAACCCTACTAATTAATGGTATCAAGTAAAACGCAATTTGTACCGAGTGGGTAACCATAATGAAAGTAAAAAAACAAAATCCATCGAGTTCTAAAACACAAAACGCCTAAAACACCGTCATAATTAAACAAAACATGAATGATGAAACACAAATATGTACCAGAAATTCATGATGGATTATATTAAAGATCCAGTCATTATATGTAAACTGTAATCTTACAAGTTTAATTAAAACCGCTACTTTGATCACCTATAACACATGTACTAAGTAATTGCATGAGGTGCATCATGCATGTTGCTTATTTTTCCACCATGGGTATGCATGCAGATCCTTTAAATTGAAGAACCTGTATGAGATCAATGAAACAAAATAGTTCGATATGCCCAAAGTATAATCACAAACCGTCTAGCTCAAACAGACTAAGTTCGGCTGCAGTTGGAGGAGATTCAAGCTGCAGTGGGTCGGGTTTACCTTGGTCAACAATTGGAGTCTCAAGTATCTCGAATGATTGGCCTGGTGAGTCATCACTTTCCGCGGGGTCATCTGCCTCTACTTGTGGTTCGGGTTGGTCAAGTTGGTCGGGTTGGTCAACTGGTGGTAGTTCAAGTGGTTGGTATTTGGTTTGTTCTTCTCTAGGAGGAAGTATGTGGTGCAATACCAAAATAACAGAATTCTACTTTGCGCCATCACTGTCTCGGATATGCTGCTGCCCCCGAAAGAAAGCCTCTCTAGAGCCTGTATCACAAGATATATAACGGTTTGGGTCAGAACAGAATCTGCTTGAAACGGGTCGTGGCAGTTGATCCATGAACACCTATTTTTCTTTTTAAATAAATTATAAATAATTTTTTTGTCACTATGATAACAAAAACAATATTATAACAATAACAGGGCAATTGAAGAAAATACCTAATGGAAATTCGCTAATTCTACACACACGTCCTTAGGCTTTGTACTAAATGATTAAAAAATGACTCTTTTAATAAGTTTAGGAACTTAATCATATTAAAATAAGCATCTTTTCGTTAATCTTTATAAGTGCAAGGATTTAGTGACGCAAAAAACAAGGTTTCAAGAATAATAAAATTCCAGGGACTTTATCTTTACACTCATTTCAAAATAATAAAGTCCAGGGATCTATGTACAAAAATACAAGTGTTATTTTGATATTTGAAACCTCACCTAACCTAATTTTTTTTAATAAAACACAAGATTCGATAGGCGTACACGACTTTTAACCCGTTTGACACATTCCCTTTTCACCCCAACTTTTTCAATATGACCCAAAAAAAACACACGTCTCACTTCGACCCATTCTACATAACTAAGGATGCATTTGATTCATTCACCTGTTCTCCGGATTGAATATCAAAAAATTTTGATGATCAAACTGAAGACCCTTAAATTCATTGATGCAAAGTCCTTGAAACGCCCTGAAGCAATGTCAAAGACGATTTTCAGATAAAACAAGAACATAATCTCTCCTAACAAACTACAAATTTTTTTACTGCAATATAAACAATCTACTCAACCATCTTATGAGAGAAACACGGGGAATCCAACGAAAGATGATGGGTGTATTATCAGCATTCACATAATATCCACCAAATACAATAAACACAGTCATTAGAGATGGGCCCAATGCCAAAGCTGCTTCAGTGGTTGGAACCATAGCACCGACGGTTAAACCCATTGCCGATGCAGCAAAAGATTCCACAGTCACTATTCCACTAAACCTCCCAAATCTGGAAAATTTTAAGAAGCTTTTCACATGCCTTCCGACCCAATAATTAGAAAACTTCTAATTTATTAATATTCCGTGAACATCATTACCTAGATAATGATGGATGAAGACGTGCCATGGGATAGAGAATTGTGCCAAATAATAATGGAAATGCAGCTCCAACAGGGATCTCGGCAATCAGTTTAGATAATAAATATGGTCCTAGTAAATAAGAACCCTTTGCACGCTCTCTATCTACTATTGCACGTTCTTTTGGAAAAACACCAACAGTTTTTGTAAGTGCAGCCATTGCAGTGTTTATAGCAGCAACCTATGTGAGAACCACAAATAAGACGCACATCAAAAGATCCCGCTTCTACAACTTTTAAAGCTATCAAAAGATTTATACGGGCAAGAATATATTACAAAGTGGCTACAGACATACCTGAAGCAAGCCCATTCTATCCTGTATTGATGTCTGAGACTTTCCCATTCTCCAAAAAACAGACCCAAAAATTAAAGCTGATGCGATTGACATCCTTGTCCTAACAATATTTGTGGGCCCGTCACGTGAAGCCTGGTTAATTTTGCACCGATGTCAATCACATGATATAGAATTTGACTCAATTATTATAACCTATAAGGTGTTAAGATCAATGGGTTGGGTAATAGATCAAAAGAGGTCCGAGTGGAAGCCCATTTAGTACGTAAGTGAACACACCATTCGGGGTTGGCAACATTCCTGAATACGTAATGTGAAGATATACTCTGAAAGATAACACTATTACAAATACAATCAAACTCTTTGAACAAAACAATCTAGGAGGCCAATGCAATGAAAATTTACTTTTGAGTTTGAATGACTTTCAACCTGTTCATAAGTAATCGGGTTCATTGGTTTGAAATTGCAACCCCTAAATTTATAGACACTCAACTATTTAAGCACTAA
Organism: Flaveria linearis; assembly: GCA_024085815.1. Taxonomy (NCBI): domain Eukaryota; kingdom Viridiplantae; phylum Streptophyta; class Magnoliopsida; order Asterales; family Asteraceae; genus Flaveria; species Flaveria linearis. The sequence goes on from CM044008.1 coordinate 3,389,077, forward strand.
TTTCTCATGAGAACAAGTACATATTATGAATGATAATTGTTACCTGCATCCACGCACGTTTAAGGAGCAATGAGAATTGCCTCCACCAACCAATTATTCCTTTGCCTGCCAATTTTCTTTTTAATTTATTATCATCCTTAAAGACCACACTTTTGGTCAGTGTTGTTGCATAAAAGGTTGAAGAAATTTGTTCAGAAAATGATTCCACAAGGCTATCGATCCTTTTCCGAGAAGAGTCAACACTTTCAGATGAGCTATAGTCAACTGATATCAAATCAGCAAGAAACTCAGCAGGGTTAACATGATCTGGACAAGTATACCTGTTAAAATAGCCAATTATCAGTTTATAATTTTACCAAACACAAGGTAGTGTACAAATATTCATTTTATTTTTAACTACCCGAATTTTGAAAAGTAAGTCAGTGGTTCATCGCCAGCTGGACCAGCATAAACAAGTTCACCCTCTGTCAGCAACACAATGTCGTCAAATTTTGCATACACTGAACCTCTTGGCTGGTGTATTGAGCATATTACTGTGTGTCCATCTTGTGCAAGTTGTCTAAGAGTTTCCATTACTTTCTCTGCTTGAAATGCATCTAGTCCTGAAATCATGACCAACTTAAATAATATTTGATCATATCTTGTAAACTATTTTAATAAAAAAAGCTTGTTAACAAGACATGCCGTATATCAAATAATGATAATGCTTACCAGTTGTTGGTTCATCAGCAAATACAACCGAAGGACTAGCAATTAGTTCACACGCCATTGATAACCGTTTTTTCTCACCTCCACTCACTCCACGAACTTTTGCATCCCCAACACGAGTATCCGCACAACTAACCTTTAGAAGCAAAATAGTAAACAACATATGAGACTGAAAATGATATTGTAAAATCATCTTACTTTTCTTAATATAGTTATCAATCCACTTTATCAGATAAAAAGTGAAGAAAGTAGTGAAACTCACCAAGCCTAGTTTGAATAATAAATTGTTTACATATTCATCTTTGTCTTCCTTTGAATATGTGTCCTTCAGTTGGAGTTCAGCTGCAAGGGACAACGTCTCACGAACAGTTAGTTGTGAGAAGAAAAGGTCCTCTTGTCTGACATAAGCAAATCTGTGCAGATTATAAAACAAGAATTCATCAATAAAAGGCTTAACTTTTCCAAAACAATTGATGGGATTTGTGAAACCTGAACTTACTTGAAGGACTTGTTTGACATTCGTTGACCATTAACCTCCAACAGGCCTGATAAGTGTAGCCTAGATGATGCTGCGGTCTGACCCGCTAGCACATTGAGGAGAGTTGTCTTCCCTGATCCAGATGGACCCATTATCGCAAGCAGCCTTCCCGGTTTCGCCTCTCCACACACATTCTTAAGCAAGAATCTCACCTGCAAGATCAGCATGAACATGAAGGTTGCAGAAAACAAATTGTCAAGGGGGACAGAGCAAAAGGCAATCTACCATTTTGTTCAGATACATGGCTGCAAACGAACCAAAAGTTCAACAAACAGTTCATGAACCATTCAACAGAAAGTTCGTTTATGTTCGTTCGTTTAATAAGTGAACGAACACAAACAAGAAATTTCATTCGTTCAATTATATGAATGAGCCGCATTCATCCATTTATGTTGGTGAACATTCATAATGTGTTCGTTTATGTTCGTTCATTTAAGGTTTTTATATTTTATATTTTTATTTTATTGGTTTTAGTTTTTAGATATATGGAACCCTATTTATACTCTATGCCTCCGCCAATAGCCCATTTGACCATTCAATTTCAGATTGTGTTAAAGCTTGACAAACTTATTAATTTTGTGTTAATTATGTTTATGATATGATAATTATATCAATTACTGGTCTAGTTTTGGTGGAATCTACATAATGGGTTTGTGATCAAAAACACATATTTTATTCTAAACTGAATATACGATCATTTGTACTCATTTGTGTTTCGTTTATGTTCATGGACATTTGCTTATGTTCGTTTACACTTTACAATCACTAAGTTAGTTCATGGACAGTCTCATTTTCTTAATGAACAACACGAGCAAAAAATCCCATTCGCTAAGTGCTCGTGAACAGAAAAGGTTCATTTCCTTGATTCGTTTTCAGCCCTATGTTTATACATTTACAAGCACAAACCCCAGAGGCAGAATTGTATCAATATAACTCAGGTGACCAAATATTCATATGATGAATTCAAATCACAAGTTTCAGGTACTCAAAGGGGCTAATTAGACGCAGGTGATCTAATTCTACCTCACAATTGCATCTAGTTAAGACAAAGTTAACTAAGTTCAAAACAATGACATCACTCTAAACCTATTTTCACCACTCAAACGCCTCCTAAAGCACGATTACCAACATGCAATGAACAGAATCACAATTCATAAAACCACAAACTCACCGATTTAGAACGTTTATCAGATAGAGCACATGTGATGTTCGTCCATCGTATTGTCACCGGATAAACCTTATCAGAAACAGAAGCTTCAGAGTCCGAAATTACACCCTCACCTTCTTCCTCTTCGGTCTCCGGTTCAGGCAAGTACGCCGGACCGGGGCCGGAGAACAACCGGAGGAGTAACGCCGCCGCGACGGCGGCGAGAATCTGACCAACGCCACCGCCGTTGCCGGAGATTCTGAGCATTTTGCGTGAGACAATATTTGCCGCACCTAAAAGATGTTATCTTCTTTTGCGGCCTGTCTGGTTCGATAGAGTACACTTCTTAATATATGTTTGATTTGACCCGGCCTTTACGGGTTGTTTGGGTTTTCGGGTCGGGTTATGTGGTTTATGAGTTTCTTATTCAACATGGACCAGAATAGATATAAATATAAAGTTAATCTCGTTTTTGGTCCCTGTGTTTTGCAAATGACTCCACTTGAGTATCAACGTTTATTTTTGTCTCCATTTGAGTACCAAATTTAAAAAAGTTGTCTGTTTCAGTCCTTTTGACTAACGGTGTTAACATTTTCTGTTAGATTTTTTTAAAAAGACCAAAATACCCCAAGGTTTTATTAAAATATCACCACTCCACCACACACCACATACCACCACCACCACCACACACCACCCCCACCGCCACCACACACCCCGCCGACCACTCCACCGTTTATGGTTACGATTTGTGCTTCTCAGTCTTTATTATTATCTTATTGTGATCATGTTCCCTTTTCTTCTTTAGAGAAAAGGGCGTTGAGGCAGCAAGATGGATGCACCACCGCGTATGGCAGTGGCGGTGGAGGCTGTTGCTGTCCTGCCTCCCTTTGTGTTGAGGCGGACAAGTGGCGGTCTTCTGGCCATTGCGTGTTCATGGTGGTGGTGGTTGACCACCTTTCTTCTCTATCTCTTCATACTCTTTTAGGGTTTTCAGATCTACCTTCCATAATCATGTTTCCGTAGGCATCCGTAATCAGATAGGGTTATTAAAATACACCATCTCCACCACACACCACATACCACCACCACCACCACACCACCGCCACCACCAACACCACCGCCGACACACTCCACCGTTATGGTTACGATTTGTGCTTTCAGTCTTTATTATATCTTATTTGTGATCATGTTCCCTTTTCTTCTTTAGAGAGAAAGGGCTGTTGAGGCAGCAAGAGTGGATGCACCCCCGCGTATGGCAGAGTGGCGGTGGAGGCTGTTGCTGTCCTGCCTCCCTTTGTGGTTGGGCGGGACAAGTGGCGGTCTTCTGGCCCTTGACGGTGTTCATGGTGGTGGGTGGATCACCTCTCTCTATCTCTTCAATACTCTTTAGGGGTTTTCAGATCTACCTTCCATAATCATGTTTCCGTAGGCATCCGTAATCAGTGTGCTCTTGTGCCCTTTTTTTCTTTTATAGAGAGGGCTTGAGGCGACGAGAGTTGTTGCGTGAGACACTGGTGGTGGCGTTGGAGGCTGTTGTGTGATCACCTTTCTTCTCTATCTCTTCAATACTCTTTTAGGGTTTTCAGATCTACCTTCCATAATCATGTTTCCGTAGGCATCCGTAATCAGATGTGCTCTTGTGCCCTTTTTTTCTTTATGAGAGGGCTTGAGGCGACGAGAGTTGTGCGTGAGACACTGGTGGTGGCGTTGGAGGCTGTTGCCGCTCTGTCTCCCTTTGTGGTTGGGCAGGGCAGGTGGTGGTCTTCTGGTCGTTGGCTGTGTTGATGATGGTTGTGTGACCACCTCTGTTTCTCTATCTTACGATCCCTTTTAGGGTTTTCAGATCTACCTTGTGTAGGTGTTTTGTGTTTTGGCTATTGATTGTGGTGCCCTCGTATCAGTAATTGAGTCCGAATCAAGCGACGGAGATAAAAAGCTCGAATCTTAAGAATTCCCCAATTGATTGTCAACATTCTATCATCTGGGTGTTGCTCAAATCGATCCAATTGATCAGGGTTATGCTCAAAATTCGCAGAAGAAGTGGAATTAGGGTTCGTTGTTGCAGTGGGCTTCCATGGCGGAAGCTCTGCGAGCTTATCAAGGCGCGGTTTTAGCTTTCTTATCAGCAATCGACAATTTTCCATGGTGGTGTGTGGTGTAAACGTTGGTACTCAAGTGGAGTCAATTTGCAAAACACAGGGACCAAAACCGAGATTTACTCTATAAATAATGATTAAACTCTTGATTAGGGCTGTTCAAATTCGGATATCTGAATTTCGGATATCCAAAAATTCGGACAGTGAAGTTCACTATCCAAATCCGAATCCGAAACTTCGGATTCGGATTTGGATATCCGTTCGGATATCCGAATTAAAAGAAAACTTGTATTATTAATAAATTTTTAAAAATATAATAATTTTTATTGAAGTTTTTATCTTATATCCGAAGTTTTTTATTAAAATGTCCTAAATATCTAAAAATATCCTAAATATTTAAATAATATTGAGTAATTGTCATTTCGTCCCTGTGGTTTGGTGAAATTTGCCACTTTAATCCAATAGTTTGTTTTTTCGCATCTGGGTCTCTGTGGTTTACAAATTTTGTCATATTCATCCAGTCCGTTAACTCCATCCAAAATTTCCGTTAAATGTAGGGGTATATTGGTCATTTTACATATATGTTTTTATTTAATTTTTTTAAACCTGATTTAATATATATTCTTTAAATACATTGCTATTTTAGTCCCTGTGGTTGAGCGTATTTGCTAATTTAGTCCAAAAATAACCACCACACCACTACCCGTCACAAGAACCACCGAACCACCGCCACCACCGCATCACAAAGCCACAACACCACACCAGAGCACCCACCACCACCACACATCGGATCGTCGCTACCATGTAAACCCTAAAAATCGACAATCAATATTGGACTTGTAACATACCGCTTCGAAAATGCATATCAAACCCTACTAATACCTCTACAATACTCGTTTTCAAGGGTTCCATATACGTTTCGAAGGGGTTTGTTATAAGTTTGAGATTAACGGTTGGTTTCTAGGGTCCACATGGTGGTGGTGATCTGGTGTGTGATGGTGGAGATCTAATGTGTGGTGGTGGAGATCTAATGTGTGGTGGTGGTGCCCGTCTGGTGTGGTGTGGTGGTTTTATGATAGGGTGGTGGTGATGATTGGGTGGTTCTGATGGAGTGGTGGTGGTTTTGCGGCGTGGTGGTTGGATGGTTCCGGTCTTGTTGAACTTCGATCCACCGATGCTCTCTGAAGCTTCACACCTACGCACAATGAAAACAACACCACTTAAGGTGGTGGTGCCCGTCTCGTGTGCTGATTACAGAGATTATTCCCGGCAAATCCATTACCTTTTATGTTCTCCGACCGTTACTGAATTATCGGTTATGATTGGGCTGATTCCGATGTAATTAAATGCGGGGCACGTGTCCTGTTGGTGTGACACCCTACACATATCCCACATCGGCTGTGGACAGGAGAGATTCCTGGTTCATAAGAAATGTCTGCCTCTAATATCAACAACGCGTTTTGGGCGTATTGGCTGTGGATGAGAGGAGAACTCCACAGTTAAGCGTGCTCAGGTGAGAGCAATCCAGGGATGGGTGACCTCCCTGGGAAGTTTTCACTCGGGCAACCAAAAGCAAATCCGTGAGCTCCTCGTGGCAATGCGGACAATATTGTTGGTGTGAGAGGCGGGTGTGACAGAATGATATCAGAGCCACTCCTGTGTCGTTCGGGGTGTGGGACATATCTCACCAAGGATGGTGACTTCTCGGGCTCATCGAGGACGATGAGTCCAACAGGGGGTGCTTGTGACACCCTACACATATCCCACCTCGGCCGTGACAGGAGAGATTCCTGGTTCATAAGAAATGTCTGGCCTCTAATATCAACAACGCGTTTTTGGCGTATTGGCTGTGGATGAGAGGAGAACTCCATAGTTAAGCGTGCTCAGGTGGGAGCAATCCAGGGATGGGTGACCTCCCTGGGAAGTTTTCACTCGAGCAACCAAAAGCAAATCCGTGAGCTCCTCGTGGGCAAAGCGGACAATATTGTTGGTGTGAGAGGCCGGGTGTGACAGGTGGCTTACCCGTTCCGCCCGCATGGGCCGGTCGTGGGCAAAGCGGACAATATTGTTGGTGTGAGAGGCCTGGTGTGACAGGTGGCTTACCCGTTCCGCCCGCATGGCCGGGCTTTCGGGTTCTGGTACTCGGTCTTTGTGTGGTTATTTGTACCCTATTCTACATGGTGGTTCCATCACGGGTGGTGGTGATATGTGTTTTTATGCCAAGGAAGTGAGATTTTTTGGACTGATTGACAAACATGTCCAACACAGGGACTAAAATAGCAATTTGTTTAAAGGGGATATATTAAATGGGGTTTAAAAATAAAAAAAAAAAATATATATGGTAAAATGACCAATATACCCTTCATTTAACGGAGAATGTTGGATGGAGTTAACGAACTGGATGAATATGACAGGATTTGTAAACCACAGGGACCCAGAATGCGAAAAAATAAACTATTGGATGAAAGTGACAATTTTCACCAAACCACAGGGACGAAAATGGCAATTTACTCATTAATATTTATATTTTTAAATTTTTATAAAATATTTTGATATTTCGGATATTTCGGATATCCGAAATTTCCGAAAATTCTGAAAATCACTATCCGATTCCGAATCCGAAATTCGGATATCCGATTTCAGATATCCGATTTTTCGGATATCTGAATTTCAGATTTTTGAATATTTCGGATTCGGTTTTCGAATTCGGATATTTTTGAACACCTCTACTCTTGATGATTATCATGTGGTAGTTAGGGGTGTTGATCGGGTTAGTTAATCGGGTTTCGGGTTAATCGGTTCGGGTTATTCGGGTTTTTCAACATTGAAAGTCTACCCGAAACCCGACCCGAATAACAATCGGTTTAATCGGTTTCGGGTTGTTCGGGTAACGGGTTGTTCGGGTCGGGTTTCGAATATTAAACGATAGACTTAATTTAATAGATTTTAGTGAGTTTTTATTTGAAATCTTATAAAACTAGTGGACTTAAAATAAGTTTACTTCTATAATTTATAAAATGTGCTTAAATATATATTTATAACAAACAATTTGATTAATTTGAACAATCTAAACAAGTGTATATATATAATTTGCTTAATTATAATATGAGTTGATCGGGTTATTCGGATTTCGGGTTAATCGGTTCGGGTTATTCGGGTTTTTTGAGGTTTGAAAGTTTATCCAAACCCGACCCGAATAAAATCGGTTTAATCGTTTTCAGGTTGTTCGGGTAACGGGTTGTTCGGGTCGGTTTTCTTCGGGTACGGGTAACATTGGGTCGGGCGGGTTAATCGGTACGGATAAATCGACAGGCCTAGTAATAGTTATGGTGTTTATCAAGGGACTCATGCCAGAAAAATGTGAGGAGGTTCCGGCCCTAGGCGGGAACATCACCTCCGGTGAATATTCAAAGGGCTCCGGCGGTTTGATTTTGTGTGTTGTTTGTATTTTTATCGTGCCGCTTTCACAACACACTAGAAAATTTGGGGAAAAACATAGAAAAATGGTACAATACCCTGCAAAATGTGAAAAAGCTGGATAATTGAAAATCTGATATGGTAACTTGGTGAACCTGGATAACCTATAACGACTCTCTCTCCTCTAATGCATATGTGAATTTTGACAATGGCCTTGTGATTCTGCGACTAGTACTAAGTAATGATACCCAGTCTATCTTTTTAACGTGCAGGATAACATTTTTAGTATTTTGATGTCTACGATTATTAAAAATACCAATGTCGATTTCAAATCACTGAATATTTTACGCGTCAATTAGTGCATATATGAAGGTAACTATCTAAAAAAGTTTGTTATTATTAAGAGTAAGTACACTACATCTGTGTAATGTTTCATATTTGATTACTACGTATGTGTTTGCTACGTACATGAATTACTACGTATGTTTTTGCTACGTACTGCATTACCTCGGATAATCATATGTGCATTATGAATAGTTACTACTACATGTGTGCAATACTTGATATGTGCATTATGAATAGTTACTACTACATGTGTGCAATACTTCAAGTTTGAATTAACAATATTTCAAATATACTTATGTATAGTGTGTTACTGTTGATTGTTAGTTCATATGTGTGATGTTCATATTTGCATCACTAAAAATGAATGATAACTAATTCATGTATTTATGAGGCATGTAGATTTAACATTCCACCTTTTTTTTGTGCATCATGTGGTTTATTGCAATTACACTTTAACCCTAGAGTCTAAGCCTTAGCATGTTTTAGGTTTCATATGTGCTATTGTGATTGATTAAGCCCTAGTTTGTTTGTTGTTTTTTTAACGGTAAATGAATTAACTCAAACCGCTGGTTAGATAACCCTACAATCTACTATCTTTTAAAATTATTAATGTTTATAATTGGTTATGTGGAGTTGGTTACACATAAATTTCAAGGTCTTTAAATTTGGTTCATATTCTTTTTAAGAGTTCTAAATCATACATCCTTGATAAGTCATTTAACACCTGTAATATAAATGTACATAGTTTACATGTCAAGTGGTATATATAATTTTGAGATCTATTTTTATTTCCCTGGTCGGTAATTTAACATATAGGTTTTGAGTCAATTATCGATTGAGGTATTTGTCTCGTTGTCTACTTGGTGGCTATATCAATGTTCTACAAGAAAACTATTTGGACAATGATAATCATGTGGTTACTTGTATCATTTGACTTGATTTTTGCAAAGGTGTTAATCTCGTAATGTCAGTCAAGAGGAAGAAAAAACCTAATGAAAAAGATAGCTTGTTTGTTCGAAAGTTCTTAATCGAGTTCTCAAACAAGAGGAAGAAGAAAAGACCAACAATAAGCATGAAATTCAATGTGTTCGGTGTGCTCAAAACTCAAAAGACATGATCGAGTATGTGTGGATCGATCATATCTCTTACTCAAGTAAACCGAGACCAGGGTATCCAGGGATGAGTTCATGACAAGGCCCTTTACCGTAGGCCTGTAAATGATCGAACACTCATAACTGTTCAGCGATAAGTTCGTTTATTTAGGAAACAAACGGACATGAACAAAAAATTTGTGTTCATTTAATTAAACGAACAAACATGAACACGTGGTTTGGTTTAACAAACATGAACCGTGGTTTGTTCGTTCGTTTACGTTCATAAATTTCGTTTATTCGTTCATTTATGTTCGTTCATTTATGTTGGTTTATCTATTTATATATTAATATATTAATAAAATGATATTATGTGTTAAAAATTGAAACATATGTATAGTATGTTATACTAGAAACCTATAAGTTTAGTGAGATTTTAATTTCTACTAGCACACCTAAAAGTTTCAATAAAGTTTTTTTTTGTGTTTAGTTATGTTTGTTTATTATTGTTCATTTATTCATTTATGTTTGTTTATTATTATTCATTTACGTTTGTTTATGTTCGTGAAGTTCTTGTTTAGCTTCTTAATGAACAATATGAACGAACACGAACACTTATATTATCTTAATGAACGAACATGACCAAAAAATCATGTTCGATTATGTTTTTATGTTTGGTAAAAATTACATGCACGACATGGACATGTTAATTTTCGTGTTCATTCGGTTCATTTACAGATCTACTTTACCTGCGGTAAACAAACGTTAATTATACAACTTGAGCCCTCTCATGGTAGTGAGCCCTCATGGTAGTGTGCATCTTACATTTTAGTCCTCCATAGTTTCTCTTTGTACTTTTAAGACCCTCATCTTTCATCCTTTTCTCTCTTCAAAACCTGCAACTTCAGTTAGAAGCGAGACTAAAACTAGAGTTTTTGTTGATTACTTGCTTAAAGAGCGACCAAGGGATTCGATCCGATCGACACCACTTCTATTTCTTCATGGCAGTTCTATTTCAGAAATTTCAACAGGTATTCTTCTTCTACACATAGGCCAACGAATGATTTCACATTCGACTTACACCGACTTAAACCCCCAGTATTCGTCAATCCCGCGAATCTAGGTTTTTTTCAGTTCAATCCTCAAATTAACTAGAGTTTTTGTTGATTACTTGCTTAATAAACTGTTGTTATGTTAATATATGCATGAATTGCTTACTTTCGCTGCGGCTTCCGTTTTGGATTTTGGTAAAATAGGTCTCGTCGTCTCGATTAAGCTAATTTGTATCTGCTTAGAGAAATAGATGATAGCTGTGAAAATAAACGTAAATGTGCTCCTTCAACGCTGAAAAATGAGTTGAACTTGGAGTTGGCTACTTTGGACTTCAGATTATGATATGTATTTGAGCTTTCAGAGAAAAAAATCATCAAAAAATGGAAATTTGCAACATGTGCCATGAACATAATGATGTTCTGCTTGAATATCAAGAAAAAGCAGAACACTTTTGTACTGAATATTTATACATTTTATTAATAGAAGTAAGGAGTTTGTGATATTGGTAATGTGATGGATTCATTTAGATTTGATGCTAAAACGGTTACTTGGACTTCAGAGTTCAGACTATGATATAAATTTGAAGTTCTGGAGAAAAAACTGCTGAATTATCGAACTTGTGATGTTCTGCTTCAGTATCAAGAAAATCATCACTTTTGAGTTGAAAAGTTTACACATTTCATTTGACAGAAGTACTTGTGATAGTGGAAAGTGAATTCATTTTGATTTGATGCTATAAAGGTTTAATAAGGACAGTGAATGGCATATCATTTTTGTTAATCTGCTAGCTACCTTATGGGGCTTTAACTTTTTTTGCTATTGTACTTGTAGTTTGTTACAACGCTTGCCAAAAGCCCGACATTCGCAAAAGATCCAAGACGCCTCCAATTTGAAACAGACATAAATCGGCTCTTCCTCTATACCAGGTCATGTTCTTTCTAAAAACACAGCATACATGTGCGTATTGTTGGCAAAAATACTGATTTAGTAATCTTTTGTTTGCAGCTATAACCGTGTGGGGAAGGATGCTGAAGAAGCAGATATAGAGGAGATCATAAACATGGCAAGTAAATCTGACCTAGCAGATCAAGAAAAACAGGTTCAAGAAAACATTCATTCTCAAATTACAAAATTCTGCACATTTATGGATCATATTATCCTTCCTGAATCAAAATCCCGAGATGAAACATCTCAACAACACACCACTGCTCCTCGCCGAAGTGGCCTTAGTCTTGCAATCGTAGAAACGCCCCATCAAGGACTAAACTTGGTAAATTTATTACTTAAGTCCTTAACTTTAAATATTGAAAACAATAAGCTTTTCTGCTGCAGTTTTATTAATGGTGAAATTTTCAGCACAGATATTCCCGAGACAAAACCATTGACGTTTGCAGAGTCATGCCAAAGGTTAAAAGATCTAATGGGATACACCCTTGAGCTAAAACCGTCTCAAATTCCACATGAACAAGCAGGCCAGGGTTTGTTCATAGATGGTGAAGCTGATGTTGGCTCAGTAATTGCACTCTACCCAGGTGTAATCTACTCTCCTGCATATTACCGTTACATCCCTGGATACCCAAGAGTCGATTCACGAAACCCTATCTTATAACCCGATACGATGGGACAGTAATTAACGGTCAACCTTGGGGTACAGGTGGTGAAACCAGGGAACCATGGCCTCAGCTGGCCCATACTAGTATTTATCAGTCCAACCCTAGTGAACCACCTTCCGAGACGGGCTCGGACCGGGTCTGGAAGATGTTAAGTAAACCACTAGAAGGATCAAAGTTAGGGTCTAGTGGTGAAGTTTTGGAGAGAAGAAATCCATTAGCTTTAGGCCATTTTGCAAACCACCCTGCTAGGGGTATTGAACCTAATGTTATGATTTGTCCTTATGATTTCCTTTGAATAAAAGGGTATGAGAGCTTATATACCAAATGTTGTTTTTGGGGTATAGAAGAAGTGAAGATGAAAAGATTTGGGAGTTTTTGGTTCAAGTCACGAGGAGAGTCGAAGGATGGTCAAACGACAGGCCCAGTTATGAAAGCTCTCGCGCTTGTAGCCACTAGGATGGTTTGTAATGAGGAAGTTTATTTGAATTACAGGTTGAGTAATTCAAAGAGAAGGCCTTCTTGGTATACTCCTGTTGATGAGGAGGAAGACAGAAGAAGATGGAGCTAAACAAACAGGTTTCTTTTTATTTTTTTTTTTTGTGGTTTAATAAGAACCAGAAAAACAGTTTTGGTGTTGAGAGGATATTATTTAGAACTTTAAAACAAAAGATTATGCATTCTTGTTATGATGTGGTTTACTCACTTTTAAGATGTTTGGTGAAAAGTGTTTTGACTTGGTTTACTTCTTTTTGATCAATGCAGAAACCAGATGTCTACGATATGCTCAAGGCGCATGCTTCACACGAGGCATGCATATTCTTGTAAATTGTTTATAAATCATATTTGGTGCTCAAAACACATAAAACTACATCTAAAAGACCAGCATATATCATGTCATAGCATAAGCATTTTCATTATTTTTCTGATTTTCAAATCACTAAAACGTATAAATAGATGGTAGAAGTATATATGTGAACTCTCATTATGTAGCCAAGTTTTATGCTGAACATCAATTGTTGTAAAACACATTCATATCACGGTTTTACAACAATTTATGTTATAGTGTATGGTTTGAGCCTTGAGGTAATACTGTAATTCTGATAATCTACAATCTTTGTCAAATACTGAACTCTCCTCTCTCGCTTTTCTTACTCAACATTCATAGACTATAAACACCAACGAACATGAAGAAGTTCCAGTCTTTTTGTACAACGTGCGCCTTCACTTACAGGATGCAACATTGCATGTCGTCTTGCTGCATCTAGACAATCGTTGTGCGCATCTTTAGAAAACATTATGTTTTTCCGTTCATGTGGATAATTTAAATATTACTAATTATCAAGTTAAGGTTGCATTAATTTTGTACCATGAACATTATAAGTTATACATATCTTTTTTTCTTTTAAATTTTATTTTTATACCCAATACTTTTATATCTTTTACAATTTAACTCCGATAATTTTTTACTTTCAACTTTGATCCCGTATACTTTCCAACCTTTAAAACTTTTTCGTTTACATTTTGGTGTAAGTTTTGAGAGTTAACATGTCGTAACTTGCACATGTGGTTCAACATTGTTACACCTATTTTTTCTATCGCAACGTGCGGGTCCTAGATCAACTTAATTATTGTTTTTAATGTTTTATGTTTCACGTCCGTGGTTCAACGAGCTTTTTTGATTTGGTGGTCGCTGATGGTGGGGCCTGATGTGTACATAGTCCACATCTGCTCTTTAACGGTGATTCTAGCTGCCACTCTGATGTATGCTTTCTCTTTCTCTAATTTTTTAGCTGTTTTATTTTGGTATCATGTATGCTATGTGTCGTATGATTTATTTACGATGTTTTGCTATCATTATGTAGAATTGTTGCGGGGGCCTGATGTGTACGTAGGCCACATCTGCTCTTTAGCGGTAATTCTAGCTGCCCCTCTGATGTATGCTTTTTCTTGTTCTAATTCTTCAGCTGTTTTATTTTTATATACTGTATGTTAGGTGTTGTATGATTTATTTTACGGTGTCTTCCTATCATTATTGCTTTTGCTATCGAGTCGGGGGTCTCTTTGGAAGCGGTCTCTCTACCTAACAAGATAGAGGAAAGACTCGCCTACACCTACCCTCCCCAGACGCTGCTCATTGAGTGGGATATACTGGGTTTGTTTGTTTGTTTGGTCGCTGATGGTGATGTGACATTGATTCTACTTGGTATGATTTTACGTCCACTGCCCGCAACGAATGAGGTTTAGTACCAGTATTTTCTAGTTATGACCTCAATAGCAAATAGTAATCAATTATGAAAATTTGATCAAGTAGCTTTTAATTTCCATTTTTTCCTCGAGAGCAATTTCACTTGCCTGACTATAATAGATCCATACATAATTTTTATTTGGTTCGCTTACAAGGAAGATATGTTTTATCATTCATTCATAATCATTATTATTAGAAAAATGAGTAGAACACAAGTGTATATCTACGATGATTACATGATTAAAGTTGTCATTAATAATAAAAATAAAAGTTTATTATTATTTAAATCTATGATACGACATATCGACCAAAAGTTTAACAATTGACTATTTTCATAAATAGTCTTCCGAGATCTATATTACATATACTGTTTGAATTACATAATATTTAAAAAGCAATTGAAATGAATAGTGTATTTGTATATCTGGACCGTTCGTTTTCAATCCAAGGGTTGCCATTACCACCCTGTTCTTGCCATGAATCCCTACTTTTCTTTCGACAAAGATACAATGAGAGAGAGATTTGAGATTTGAAAGGGGTGCCCGATGAATGTGAGACCCGTGGAGTCCTGCCGCTGGTGGTTAGAGATGGTGGCGGGCGGTTGAGGAGCCGGAAGAAGGTCGGTGGAGGTGGAGTCGGTGGCGACAGTGGCGATGGTTGTGGTACAACAACCTCTGTGGTCTCTCTTCCTTCAGATTTGTTCGCTACCCTTTTAGGGTTTTATGATTTGGCCCTTTACTTCTTCGATTGGTCATTCGGGTGGTGTGGTTATCATGTTGTGAGTTATATTAGACCTCCGTGGCACTCCTTAGCGAAGTTATTTTGAGGTCCGGAAGCGATGGTGCCTTCCGATATTGCAAAGCCCCAAACAAAACCACCAGATCTAAGAACCCTACCTTCGTTCTGATCATTCTCCGTGAACTCCTTCTCCAGAGTACGATCGATCATACCAGCGAAGCTCCTATCTCTATCCGTAGCAGAAGAGCCATTCACGGTGGCGTTATTAACAAAGCCGTCGGCGTTTTCCACCAGCTGCAGCTGATCTCCGCCGGCAACAACGACGGCGACAGTGGAAACAAACAATGAAATGAGGAGAGAGAGACGGCGACGGTGGTGGTGGACGCAGGATGTCCCCCTATTCATCGCAGGGGCGGCGACGGAGGATCCGGCAGCCGGCGTACGGACGCGTGTATGAGTGTGTGTAAGTGTGTGTGAGTGTGTGTGCGTGTGTTGGTGTGTGTGTGAGTTTTGTGTCGGTTTTGTTGCAGTGGTGGAAGAGAAGAGGTGAGAGTGACCCACAGAGGCTACAAGTTGAAGGATGGACACCAAATATTTGTTTATATCACCATTCACCAGAGAAAAGAAATTACATTATATTACATTACCCTATATATTTAAAAACAAGTTCAAATGTTAGTTGTGTCGATTGTGTTTGCATGTGTGTGGATTTTTATTTATTTGCTTTGGTTTGTGCTCATTGGCATGATTTATTAGTTTGTAGTAGAAAGCATGTTGGATAAGATGGTATCACAATGATTTAAGATTGTCTTCTGGTGGTTTTCAATTTTTAAATTTTTCATACCCTGGAGTATTAGCTTTGATTCTTTTGGTATGTCCCTCCCGGTCGTCGTGGTTACACGGATCTGGTGGTGATCTATGCCGGTTGACAGTGTTGTTCATGTTGTTGGCCTTCTGCCACATTTTTAATCTCGGTTACCAAGGCATGACAACCGTTTATGATGTTCAGCGGTGACTAGACTTCGGTTCTGAGCTTATTTTTTTCTTTGCGAAATGCATATGGCTATGATGATTTTTCTGAACCACAGTTAGCACCGTCAATCACACGTGCAACGCACGTGGACGAATTCAACTAGTTGTATACAATTTTTTACTTTAAATAAACCATAGTTTACAAGTTTATTAAGAGTTAATTATAAAAATGAGGTTTTTATAGTAAGGTTGTTTTTCAAGTTTAGTCCCCAATTATGGTTTGTTACAATTTAACCCATTAAGTTTGTCAAGTTGTAATAAAATTGGTTGTAGCTTGGATGAACGTTAACTTTTTTTGTTAAATATACTAAAAGACAAAATAAAATTAAAAATATACTTCCTATTAACTCAAGCCCATCCCTCCCGTATCTACCCGCTTCATACAAGCCCCATCCATCGCTGCCACCGCCACCACCACCCACCGTCACCACCACCACCACCCACCGTCACCACCACCACCCAACTCCACCACCACCACCACCCACCTCCACCACCACCCACCTCCACCACCACCCACCACCCCCACCACCACCACCACCGTCACGCAACACCACCATGTCAACACCCACTATCACCAACATCATCGACCATCACCACCTCTAACACCGCCGGCCACCACCTCCTCCACCTTTACTTATAGATTTCCCAAACTCATTTTCTTGTCTGCAAACATGGATTCTAGACACCTCCGACAACCCATGCGCGTTCCAACAAGCTCGGATGGTCCAACAACTTGATTGGAGATGTTTGAAGATGATAGTGCAACCGAAGAGGGAAGGGATTCAGCGTGGGGGTGAGCAGAGATGGTAGCGGTGGGATGTGGGAAGAGAATATATTTAATACAAGGGTAATTTGGTTATATTAAAAAGCTTAACAGAAAAATTAACATACATCCACTCGGGAACAAAATTGTTATAACGTGACATACTTAGAAAACTAATTTATATTTACTAATTATTGCATTAATAGTTATTCAACGAGCATTAAAGGTTGTATATTTTTTGTTATTTTTTCTTTTTTTAAAAATTTATTTTAAACCCAATACTTTTACATATTTTGCAATTTAACTCCTATTATTTTATCACTTTCAACTTTGGTCCTCTATACTTTGCATCTTTTACAAACATTTCGTTTACGTTTCGGACTAAATCTAGAAAGTTAATACGCCATAACGTGCGTGTGTGGTTCAACGTTTTTACCCCTATTTTTTCCCGTTTAATGACCGTGTCACAACGTGCGAGTACTAGATCGACTTTGTTATTGTTTTTAATGTTTTATGTTTTACATGCGTGGTTCAACGTTTTTACGTCTACTTTCCGTTCGGTTTTATTTCTTTGTTTATTATTTTTAATGCAAGTTTTTTTGGTGTTAGTGGTAGCGGACGGTGATTTAACATTGATGCTACCTGGGACGGTTTTACGCTCCCTACCCTAACGCAAGGGCTTAATACTAGTTTATAATAAATAAACATAATTAAAGAGTAAACTTGAAAAACAACCTTATGAACAATTTATGTAATTAACACTTTATTAAACGTAATAACCGTCTGTAATGCGTCACTGATGTAGTATGCTTAACTAGTGGTGTATAAATTGGTAACTGAAGGGGTATCACCCCAAAATTAGACAAAACCCGAGACGATAAAAGACGATGACGAATGTTACACCTAAAAAATAGCATAGCCGCGGCTTTGGGAGTAACAAGCAATGTTGCCGCGGCTTTGGGAGTAGCAAGCAGTGTTGCCGCGGCTTTGGAAGGAAACAAGCATGGATGCCGCGACTGGCGAAGGAACTAGCAGTGTTGCCGCGGCTGGTGAAGGAACAAGCAGGGATGCCGCGGCTGGTGAAGGAACAAGCAAGGCTGCCGCGGCAGTCGGAGGAAACAAGCAGTGATGCCATGGCTTGGAGAGAAGCAAGCAACACCAGTAAGTCCAGTGCCGCGGTTGAAGTAGTAAGCCCGAAGTTACACAAATATCCAACTTTGCAAAGCCTTCGCATCTAACACTTATGAAAACCTTCGCATAAGCAAGGTAACCAAGGAAGCCATTCATTGGTTACAAAGAGATAAGAAAGAACCACAAAATGACAAACGAGTAAAGCCAAACGTTGGCAGGAAGTCAGGGCAGCAACCAAACCCAAAGGTCAACTATCAAGACAAAACACATTAATACTAGTCTGAAACCCTTTGCACCAGAAAGGCATAAAACCCTTGGCTAGGGAATTTCAGTCCCATATCATTGACCACAGGCTTCCAAGAATAGAACCATGCCACATCTGATCCCCATACACCAACACTATAAATACTGCTTCTATTTCAAAGGGAGGATCATTCCCAGAACATTTTCACTATCAACTACTCACTTGTTAATTCTCCTTTTCGAAGTTGTATCAATACAAATACTTATCCTCACGCCGGAGTGTGGTCTCGGGGAGAAAACCCTTTCTGCCCGAGGCGAGGCTCATGGTGTTGTTTCTGTCTTGCAGACACCCAGCTCTGTCGAAGTGTTGTTCAGCCGAAGCCCAGCTCGGTCGAAGTACTGTTCAGTCGAAGCCCAGCTCAGTCGAAGCAAAGCCCCCGCATCCTGTCAAGACCGAATCTGTGGTCATAATCCCATCTTTGCACTGCTCCTCGGTCTTATCTCGTGATTAGGATTCGTGTAACAACATTTGGCGCCATCCGTGGGACCACACGAACCAAAAGCCAACCACCATGGATTCAGGTCCAGGAACCCCTCATCATCATAAGAACCCAAACCCTGATGAAAACCCACACACCACTACGTCGGCACTAGGCACCACCTCGAGGGGAAATAACGATGACAACATTGTCATCACCCCGGACTTTGTTAGCAAAAACCGGGAACAGATCCTCTCCATGTTGGAACAGGAAGAAAGAGAAAGACGGTTGAAAGATATCCGGACACGTTTGGAATATGAAGACACTCCAAAGAACTAGGAGGAGGAGGAAGGTGTCCAAGGCAAGGCAGTGATAAGCGTTGAAGACGAAGCAAGAGCGAAGCAAAATGCAACCAGGACGGGGGGAAGGGTTGTGGAAGACGATGATTTCAGTAAGCCATATCGCCCATCGACCGCACGAGCCAGGTCTAAGTTCGTACCCAGAATAGCGGAATTCACCTTCCCCCCGAAATTGAAGATGCCATCCAACGTTGGCAAGTACAACGGTCTGGGAGACCCTGATGACCACCTAGCAATCTTCATCGGGGCCGCTGAAGTAGAGCAATGGTCAGTCCCTGTGTGGTGCCATATGTTTGCCCAAACGCTAACTGGTACTGCGAGGGTATGGTTTGACAGCCTCCCCGTCGGAGGCATAGGTAGTTTTGAGGAATTGGAGGAAGATTTCTTGAGGAACTTCAGCCAGCAAAGGTTATCTGCCAAGGACCCGACAGAGCTACACAACATCAAGAGGGGAGATGGCGAGTCCCTTGAGAATTTCATCACGAGATACTCAAAAGAAAGCATGCAAGTCAGAGGAGCTGGAGAAACAATTCGAATTTCAGCCTTCATTCATGGTGTGAGAAACGATCAGTTGGTAGAAAGATTCCATGAACATCTCCCGAAGACGGTGGACGAAATGCTGGAAAGAGCAAAAGCATTCGTTAGAGGGAAAAAGGCCTGCGAACAGCTGAAAGATAGAACTCCAAAGAAGCTCTTGCCGTCCACCTGGGAGCAGCAGAAGAGACCGGGAGGTTCAAGATCATGGGAAAAGCCACAGTTCCAACCACGTTTCACTCAGCGAAGCCACACTTTCCAACCTCGTTTTACAACTCCAACCAGAAACCCACAAGGTCCTAACGTAACGCTCCCACCACTAACCAAACCCCAAGCGAGATTCTCGCCATAGAGAATGTCAACTTCACCAAGCCAGCTCCGCTAAAGCCTGGAGTAAAGAGGGACACAGGCAAATACTGTGAGTTCCACAAGGAGAATGGGCACATGACAGACGACTGCTTCTCGTTAAAACGGCAGATCGAACTGGCCATAAAAACGGGGAAGCTGGCCCATCTCCTGAGGGAACTGAAAAAGACACCGCAGACAGGAGACAAGCGGAAAGAGATCTTCATGACAAAGTTCGCAAGCTGCAAACTTAAGCGCCACTTCGATCATATGGAGCCCTGGATGGCGTAAGAAATTTCGTTCCCTCCAATACATGGCGGAAGTTTTGCCAACGGCCCATTGACGATTTCAGCAATCGTTGCGGGGCATCAGGTACACATGATATATGTAGATAGCGGAAGTAGTTCAGAATTATGTACGAACACTGTTTTTTGCAGCTTGACGAAGAGGTAAGGAGAAATCCTGACACCAGAACTCACCAGCTTACTGGTTTTGCCGGAGAGGTTGTGCAGACCTTGGGGCAGATACAACTGCCTGTCGCAATAGGTAACAGCATGGGATGGCAGGAAGTCATCATGACTTTCCTGGTTGTGCGGTCAGACTCATCCCACAACATCCTACTTGGAAGACCGGGTCTGTGCATGTTGGGAGCGGTAATATCAACGGTACACGCTGCAATCAAGTTCCCCACCCCAACTGGTGTGGTCACCGTGTACTCCAGCAGGGAATGTAAAGATGTGAAGGCAATCACCCTAGGGCATCAGCTGGGAAAGACGAACCTATGTGTCCTGTATTGGAAAGGTGGGTGGTCAATCCCCTTTTCCCAGACCAAAAGATTACCGTCGGAGGACAATTGGGAGACGCCACCAAGGAACGACTCCGTCACCTGCTGTAGCATAACCTGGATGTTTTTGCATGGCAACCTTCTGACATGAAGGGCATCCCCCGGGGCACAGCAGAACACAGGTTGAATACACGGCTGTCAAAGGAGCCGGTGGCCCAGAAGCGCCGACACATGGGTCCCGAACGGAGCAGAGCCGTGATAGAAGAAGTTAAGAAGCTGGTGGAGGCAGGCATTGTCAGGGAGGTACGGTATCAAACTTGGGTCGCCAACCCTGTCATGGTCAAAAAAAGCGATGGCACTGTAACACCCGGACCTCCAAAGAGTCCATTTAAGTTAAATAAACATGCGGAATTTGGTCCCAGAAAATTTCATTAACATTTAACTCCCAAAATATGTGTTTCGTGTCAACCGACACCCAAAATGGAGTTTAACAATCCATTTACATAAACACGTAATAAGAAGTTTCAAAATAATATTAACGCGTTAATTTCTACAAAAGAAACGCGTACGCAAGTCCCGTTCGATCCTTGTATGCCCCATCGATCACTTTAGCCTTCCGGTCCCGTAACACCTGAAAACACACGTTTAGACATCCATTAGTTCATAAGAACTAAGTAAGTACATTCTAAAATTCATTCCGGGTCTTTACGGGGTTTAAACGGACTCGTAACGCGTTAAAACGATAATCGACAAAAAGCTGGGAACTGGGCCTACCGTAACTTACGGTAGCCACCATAAGTTACGGTGGCCTCAGTTTTTGCTACGGTGGTATCACACTGGCTTACGGTAGCCCATTTCGCCCAGGGACCTACCGTAACTTACGGTGCCACCGTAAGTTACGGTGGACCCTGCAGCAAAAACATTATTTTTGACCCGTTAAAGGTCGTTTCGCGTTCCCGAGCCACCCCTTTCGATCCCGATTGTTCCAAACACCTGGAAATAACATATTTTATCCTATACGTGATTCCCATGGAGTTTTCAACGAGTCTAACCCGACTCTTGGCAATATACCAAATTTTTTCTATTTGTTTGGTATTTAATTCCTTAATTAACCCATTTATGGTTCGTTTGTTCTTTAGAGTTCCCGACCGTTCCGACAACCATGGAACCGGTCTATTATAACATATTACATATGTTTGGTGAGTTCTTAGACCCAATCCATCCCATTTGCTTATCATAACGCAAATTTTCCTTTTCATACCGAATTTGCCCCTTATAGGGTCAAATCCCATTTTAATGAGCGGTTTGCCATTCTTTCGCGAACGACCGCTTTCCTTGGCGTTACCCAACGTCCACACACATTGCAAATCGTAGGGATAACCCTTTACCCTAGTGTTCACACACGATGTGAATCACTTTAATCCGGGTTTGTCCTTTCTTCCCATTTCCATGGGACGGTCACGCACGTCATGACTCGTTCTGTTCCACAACCATGTGGTATAACACTAAAGTGTCATTTTCCGTTATGTTCACGCACGTCGTGAATCATTTGTCATAGAAGCTCACATACGGTGCAAGTCAACTATTTATCCTTTTTAAACGTGATTTTCATTTTGTTTGAGCTTATGAGCACATGGTCACACACATTGTGACTCATGCCTTTACTTTGTTATGCTCAATTTAAAGAATGTCTTACCTTGAGTCCGGAAGGTTTAAGTGGTCAATCAAACGTGTTCCTTGCCGGTTCCCTTGGATCCGCTTGCCACACCACTTCCTATTACCATTTTAAGGACCCATTTAACACTTAACATTCATTTAATCACACACATGGTCTATTTGACCATTTATCACCTTTAACCTACAATCTAGGCTTTCACATTGCACATTTCTTGCAATTAAGTAGTTCATTCATGTTTTTCATCTCATTGGAGCATTTTATCAAACACCTTATGTGCATAACTTAACATATTGGTTATTTACTAGCTTTTAAATATCATCAAGCTAGTTTTACACCCAAATCACATAACACACATGTTATTCATCAATTTTCAACCAAATTTTATGCACATAATCACATTTCTACAAGAATGAACATGGATTCTACAACTAGCAACTAGTTTACATGAAGAATCCCTAGTTTAACCTTCTAGTAACTAAACCCATTTCCATGGTTCATGTAAATCTTCAATTAAGGAGAAATTACACATCTAGTTACCATAATATACACATATACATGATCATCTAGCACTATAACACTAGGGTTTCATGTTTAAACCACCAATTTCTACACCCATCATGTGGGTGACTATTTTACCACCTCAAGAACATCAAATAACACTTACTTGTAGCTCTTGAGAAGATGAAGAATGATTTCTAGGGCTCAATTTCGGATCTTGCACTTGAATCACCAACAATTTGAGAAATGAGATGACAAAAACCCTCTTCTCCTCTTCTCTTGTGTGAAACGTGAGTGAGTAGATGATGCTCACCAAATGTATGGCAAGTCATACATATCCATGTTTAGTTTCATCAATTGGCAAGATCCACCCCTCTAGTATCATTTTTCATTTTTCCACCACTATTAACTAACTAGCAAATTCTCTAGTTAAGTCTTAAATATTTAACCCTTAACATATCTTACAATGTTAGGTTTTAACACATGATACATTAATTGTATGTTAATTACATAATACGAAATTCGGGTCGTTACAAGTCTCTCCCCCTAAAGAGAGTTTCGTCCCCGAAACTACGCATACTAATCAAATAGATGAGGATAAAACTTCCTCATTTCATCTTCCGATTCCCAGGTGGCATCGGATCCCTTACGATTCTTCCATTGCACCTTCACCTGATTGAGTGTCTTATTTCTCAGTTGCTTGACCTTTCTATCCAAGATAGCCACCGGCTTCTCGATATAGTTCAATCTGTCATCAACTTCCAAATCCTCGTACGGGACATAGGCCGACTCGTCAGCCAAACACTTCCTCAAGTAAGATACATGGAACGTGTTGTGAATTCCTTGAAGCTCTTCCGGCAATTCCAGCCGATAAGCAACTTTACCTACACGTGCGATGATTTTAAATGGCCCGATAAACCTCGGACTCAACTTTCCCCGCTTCCGGAATCGTATAATACCCTTCCATGGGGAAACTTTTAACAAAACCAAATCTCCCACCTCAAACTCGATGGGTCGTCTACGCTTATCCGCGTAAGCTTTCTGACGGTCTTGCGCCGCCTTCATGCGAGCACGGATTTGCTTAATCTTTTCATCCGTATTCATTATCGTATCGTGGCCCGCGAGTTCCCGCGGACCAATTTCTCCCCAACAAATGGGAGTTCGGCATTTTCTTCCATATAAAGCTTCATACGGAGGCATCTCGATGGTGGAGTGGTAGCTATTATTGTAAGAAAATTCCGCCAAAGGCAAATACTCATCCCAACTACCCCCAAAGTCAAGAACACACGCTCGTAGCATATCTTCTAATGTTTGAATGGTTCTTTCACTTTGTCCGTCGGTTTGGGGATGGTATGACGTGCTTAGCAATAGCTTTGTCCCCATCTCCGCTTGAAATTTCCTCCAAAACTTGGAAGTAAACCGTGTGTCTCTATCGGACACAATCGACACGGGCACCCCGTGTCGTGACACTATTTCATTTACGTAAACCTCCGCCATTTTCTCCGAATTGTAAGTCTCACGAATAGGAAGGAAATGAGCGCTCTTGGTCAATCGGTCGACAACAACCCATATCGCATCGTACCCTTTCTTCGTTCTTGGAAGTTTAGTAATCAAATCCATTGTTATCTTTTCCCATTTCCATTCCGGAATATCCAACGGTTGCAATTCACCATGAGGTTTTTGATGTTCCGCCTTCACTTGCAAACAAGTTAAGCATTTCCCCACGTATTTGACAATATCGCGTTTCATGCCCGGCCACCAATAGTTAACCCGAAGGTCTCTATACATCTTAGTCGCTCCCGGGTGAATTGAATACTTGGATTTATGGGCTTCATCCAATAGATCATTCTTCAAGGTACAAGTAGGTGGTATCCAAACCCGACCCCATCTTGTTTTAAATCCTTGACTATCATCTTCCAAGTTTTGAGTTTGACCTTTGATTCGATTTTTCTTCAAATTTTCTTCCTTTAGCGCTTCAGTTTGTGCTTCCTTGATTCGTTCAACCACTTCGGATATAACGGTTATCTTCATTGCGGTTATTTTGATAGGAGTATGATCCTCCTTTCGACTCAAGGCGTCAGCCACGACATTGGCCTTTCCCGGATGATATAGGATTTCACAATCATAATCCTTTAGCAATTCCATCCACCGCCTTTGTCTCATGTTTAACTCCTTTTGCGTAAAGAAGTACTTTAAACTCTTATGGTCCGTGTAAATCGTACACTTTACACCATATAGGTAATGCCTCCAAATCTTTAACGCGAACACCACCGCGGCTAGTTCAAGATCATGGGTTGGGTAGTTCCTTTCATGCACCTTTAGTTGTCTCGAGGCATAAGCAATCACCTTGCCCCTTTGCATTAGAACACAACCTAAACCGGAGTAGGAAGCATCCGAGTATACCACAAAATCGTCAGTTCCCTCGGGTAAAGACAAAACCGGAGCTTGAGTCAATTTCGACTTTAACTCTTGAAAGGCTTTCTCTTGCTCTTCACCCCATAGGAACTTCACCTCTTTCTTGGTAAGCTTGGTTAAAGGAGAAGCAATCTTAGCAAAGTCTTGAATGAATCTCCGATAATATCCGGCTAACCCAAGAAAGCTTCTAATTTCCGTGGGAGTCTTGGGTGGACTCCATTTGGTCACCGCATGAATCTTTGTGGGGTCTACGTGTATACCCTCCGAGTTTACCACATGACCCAAGAATTGTACCTCTCGCAACCAAAAGGCACACTTGGAGAATTTTGCGAACAATTTCTCCCGGCGAAGCGTTTCGAGAACTTCACGCAAGTGGCAAGCATGATCACCTTCATTTTTAGAATAAATAAGGATATCATCTATGAATACAATGACAGATCGGTCTAACATGGGTCGGCACACCCTATTCATCAAATCCATGAATGCCGCCGGGGCGTTTGTCAACCCGAAAGACATCACAAGGAACTCATAATGCCCGTATCTAGTACGAAATGCCGTCTTGGGGATGTCTTCTTCCCTTACCTTCAACTGATGATAACCCGACCGTAAGTCGATTTTCGAAAACCACGATGCACCTTGCAACTGATCGAATAGGTCATCAATCCTAGGCAATGGGTAACGGTTCTTAACCGTCACCTTGTTCAACTCTCTATAGTCGATACACATCCGAAGACTTCCATCTTTCTTTTTCACGAAAAGAACCGGTGCTCCCCATGGCGAAGTACTCGGACGTATGAACCCCTTGTCTAAAAGATCTTGCAATTGTGTCATTAACTCTTGGAGCTCCGATGGCGCCAAACGATAGGGAGCCTTTGCAATGGGTTTAGCTCCCGGGGTTAGGTCGATTCGAAACTCGACCTCCCGTTCCGGTGGAACTCCCGGTAAATCCTCCGGAAAGACATCTGGAAAATCCCGAACAACCGGAATATCTTCCAACACTTGAACTTTCGTTTCCGTGTCTATTACATAGGCTAAGAACGATTGTCCTCCATGGCGCATGTATTTCATTGCTTTAACCAAAGAACATAAAGCTACGCCACCGCGTTTTGCACCTTGGATTATTACCTCATAACCACTCGGAGATATCAATTGGATGCACTTGCGATTGCAAACTATATTGGCGTGGTACATGGAAAGCCAATCCATACCAATTACTACATCAAACTCCCCGAGTATCATGGGTATTAAGTCGACCGAATAATCCTCACCTTCGATGGTAAGTATGCAATTTCGATAAACGTTGAACGCTAAGAACGTTTTTGAATCCGCTACCTCAATCTTAAAGGACTAGGTAAGTTGTCTAACACCATGGAAAAATGACTCGCAAATTTAACCGAAACAAACGATCTATTAGCACCCGAGTCAAATAGCACATAAGCAGGTAGTGAGTTGATGAGAAAGGTACCCGTCACAACGTCGGCTATAGATTTGGCTTCTTCCGCCGTAATCAAGAAGGTTCTCGCCTTAGCTTTTCCTCCATCACCCTTTTTCCCCGAACCTTGAGCAACCGAGGATTGACTTGTACCATCCTTCTTTAGTTCCGGACATTCGCTCTTTTTGTGGCCCGGTTTGTAACAGTTGTAGCACACACTTAGCGGGCTTGTGCATTGAGATGTCGAATGACCCGACTTTCCACACTTGAAGCAATTTTTAGATTCGTATCTACACACTCCCCCATGTTTCTTTTTACAAATCTTGCAATGTTTGGAGTCTTTGTCGTTCCCAAACTTGTTTGATGAGGATGAAATCTTGGCTTTCTTAGACGAACCCGTCTCCGTTTCAGCCGCACGCTTCTCCCCACGATCAACTTGCCTTTTCAATTCCGCTTCTCGATCTCTAGCACAATCGATAAGCTCTGCTAGAGTTTCACATTTGGACGGTGTAAGAAACTCTCGATACTTGGCACTCAACATGCCATAGTAGTGGTTAATCCACATCCTTTCATCCTGGAGCAACTGTGGGCAAAACTTGGCTTTGTCGTAGAAGATGGCCGTGATGGTATCAATACTTTCATCTTTTTGTCGTAACTGTAGGAATACTTCTGCTATTCTGTTGATAGCGGCTTGTGGGCAAAACCGCTTTGTGAACAACTTCTTAAATTCTTCCCAAGTCATACTTTTGATACCTTCCCGCCCCTTCTCATCCCGTTGCAATTCCCACCAGTCTTTAGCTCGTTCCCGGAGTTGGCTTGCAGCAAACCTCACTTCATCAGATTCTTCACAGTGTGAGGTTTCAAAGGCACTTTCCATATCTTTGATCCACCTTTGACTAAGTAGTGGATCTACCTCACCCTTGAACGTTGTAGGGTTGCATGCAACGAACTCCTTATAGGTCACTTTCTTTGTTGGCCTTTCAGTTTCTTTGTCAGCCTTCAGAGCCACAAACTCTTGTTGAATGAGATCCCGTAGATCTTTGCGTACATCCTCGATGTAGCCCGGCAATAAAGCCTCAAAAGCCTTGCCAACTTCCTCCTTGATCATTTCCCGTGTTGCATCAACGGGATTGGTCTCGTGATTCTCTATATTGATCACGTGATCGTTACCAGCCATAACCTAAGACTGTGACCATTAAACTTTACGTTAGTACCATGTACGTAATCTATAGCATATACACCGATGCTTATGATTCTACTATCACTAGGGCCTAACCCTATTCACACAATACCCATTTCCATCCTTAAGTTTAAAACAACATCCCTAAGAACCCATTCGCGTGCTTTTGATTGTTGTTAGACTGGCCAGGCCTAGCAACAAGCTCACCACACGGATGCCTTCTTAGTTCCTTTATTCCAAACTTAAGTCAAGAAGCTAGGTTCAATCAATTCATATGGTACATATCATACATATATCATACATGTGTCAAGTTTGTTACGTTTATAAATGGCACACTAACCTTGTACCTTTAGGCTCAGTGATCGGCTTCTTGGATCGAACGTTTGCATTTCTCATATCTAGAGCTCAAAAGTTTGAGTCCAAGTGTTCGCGACGCACTTGAATCTCTCAAACCGTTGGCTCTGATACCAACTTGTAACACCCGGACCTCCAAAGAGTCCATTTAAGTTAAATAAACATGCGGAATTTGGTCCCAGAAAATTTCATTAACATTTAACTCCCAAAATATGTGTTTCGTGTCAACCGACACCCAAAATTGGAGTTTAACAATCCATTTACATAAACACGTAATAAGAAGTTTCAAAATAATATTAACGCGTTAATTTCTACAAAAGAAACGCGTACGCAAGTCCCGTTCGATCCTTGTATGCCCCATCGATCACTTTAGCCTTCCGGTCCCGTAACACCTGAAAACACACGTTTAGACATCCATTAGTTCATAAGAACTAAGTAAGTACATTCTAAAATTCATTCCGGGTCTTTACGGGGGTTTAAACGGACTCGTAACGCGTTAAAACGATAATCGACAAAAAGCTGGGAACTGGGCCTACCGTAACTTACGGTAGCCACCATAAGTTACGGTGGCCTCAGTTTTTGCTACGGTGGTATCACACTGGCTTACGGTAGCCCATTTCGCCCAGGGACCTACCGTAACTTACGGTGCCACCGTAAGTTACGGTGGACCCTGCAGCAAAAACATTATTTTTGACCCGTTAAAGGTCGTTTCGCGTTCCCGAGCCACCCCTTTCGATCCCGATTGTTCCAAACACCTGGAAATAACATATTTTATCCTATACGTGATTCCCATGGAGTTTTCAACGAGTCTAACCCGACTCTTGGCAATATACCAAATTTTTTCTATTTGTTTGGTATTTAATTCCTTAATTAACCCATTTATGGTTCGTTTGTTCTTTAGAGTTCCCGACCGTTCCGACAACCATGGAACCGGTCTATTATAACATATTACATATGTTTGGTGAGTTCTTAGACCCAATCCATCCCATTTGCTTATCATAACGCAAATTTTCCTTTTCATACCGAATTTGCCCCTTATAGGGTCAAATCCCATTTTAATGAGCGGTTTGCCATTCTTTCGCGAACGACCGCTTTCCTTGGCGTTACCCAACGTCCACACACATTGCAAATCGTAGGGATAACCCTTTACCCTAGTGTTCACACACGATGTGAATCACTTTAATCCGGGTTTGTCCTTTCTTCCCATTTCCATGGGACGGTCACGCACGTCATGACTCGTTCTGTTCCACAACCATGTGGTATAACACTAAAGTGTCATTTTCCGTTATGTTCACGCACGTCGTGAATCATTTGTCATAGAAGCTCACATACGGTGCAAGTCAACTATTTATCCTTTTTAAACGTGATTTTCATTTTGTTTGAGCTTATGAGCACATGGTCACACACATTGTGACTCATGCCTTTACTTTGTTATGCTCAATTTAAAGAATGTCTTACCTTGAGTCCGGAAGGTTTAAGTGGTCAATCAAACGTGTTCCTTGCCGGTTCCCTTGGATCCGCTTGCCACACCACTTCCTATTACCATTTTAAGGACCCATTTAACACTTAACATTCATTTAATCACACACATGGTCTATTTGACCATTTATCACCTTTAACCTACAATCTAGGCTTTCACATTGCACATTTCTTGCAATTAAGTAGTTCATTCATGTTTTTCATCTCATTGGAGCATTTTATCAAACACCTTATGTGCATAACTTAACATATTGGTTATTTACTAGCTTTTAAATATCATCAAGCTAGTTTTACACCCAAATCACATAACACACATGTTATTCATCAATTTTCAACCAAATTTTATGCACATAATCACATTTCTACAAGAATGAACATGGATTCTACAACTAGCAACTAGTTTACATGAAGAATCCCTAGTTTAACCTTCTAGTAACTAAACCCATTTCCATGGTTCATGTAAATCTTCAATTAAGGAGAAATTACACATCTAGTTACCATAATATACACATATACATGATCATCTAGCACTATAACACTAGGGTTTCATGTTTAAACCACCAATTTCTACACCCATCATGTGGGTGACTATTTTACCACCTCAAGAACATCAAATAACACTTACTTGTAGCTCTTGAGAAGATGA
Organism: Flaveria linearis; assembly: GCA_024085815.1. Classification (NCBI taxonomy): domain Eukaryota; kingdom Viridiplantae; phylum Streptophyta; class Magnoliopsida; order Asterales; family Asteraceae; genus Flaveria; species Flaveria linearis. The sequence goes on from CM044008.1 coordinate 3,419,420, forward strand.
AGAATGATTTCTAGGGCTCAATTTCGGATCTTGCACTTGAATCACCAACAATTTGAGAAATGAGATGACAAAAACCCTCTTCTCCTCTTCTCTTGTGTGAAACGTGAGTGAGTAGATGATGCTCACCAAATGTATGGCAAGTCATACATATCCATGTTTAGTTTCATCAATTGGCAAGATCCACCCCTCTAGTATCATTTTTCATTTTTCCACCACTATTAACTAACTAGCAAATTCTCTAGTTAAGTCTTAAATATTTAACCCTTAACATATCTTACAATGTTAGGTTTTAACACATGATACATTAATTGTATGTTAATTACATAATACGAAATTCGGGTCGTTACAGGCACCTGGAGGATGTGCATTGATTTCAAAGATTTAAACAATGCATGTCCAAAGGATTGCTATCCACTCCCAGATATCGACTTGAAGGTTGACTCCCTGGCAAGTTTTCCCTTGAAGTGTTTCTTGGATGCTTACAAAGGATATCATCAAGTACAGATGGCACCGGAGGATGAGGACAAGACGGCTTTCTACACAGACATCGGCATATTCTGTTTCACGAAAATGCCATTTGGACTGAAAAATGCAGGGGCAACATACCAACGTCTGATGGACGACGCTTTTTCACCTCAGATGGGCAGGAACATCGAGATCTACGTAGACGACATGGTGATTAAAAGTCGTGACGAAGAGGCATTGCTCGCAGATATTGCTGAAACATTCCAAACGTTAAAAACCATCAACATGAAACTGAACCCAAAGAAGTGCTCATTTGGTGTAGAAGAAGGGAAGTTTCTTGGAGTAATTGTAACAAAGAGAGGATTGGAAGCCAACCCTGAGAAAGTGACAGCTGTTCTTAACATGCCATCGCCTAGATCAGTCAAGGAAGTTCAGACACTTAACGGGCGGTTGGTGGCCTTAAACAGGTTTTTGTCAAAACACGCTGAACGCGCACTGCCATTCATGACCACCTTGCGCAACTGTCTGAACAAGAAGAATTTTGTATGGACCGGGGAAGCGGAGGATGCTTTCCAGCAAATGAAAATGTATTTAAGTAACTTACCCACGCTAGTGGCTCCTTTTCCAAAAGAGCAACTAGTTATGTATTTGTCTGCAGGAAAAGAAGCCGTGAGTGCAGTGCTGATGACGAACAGGGATGGAGAGCAGACTCCAATTTATTTTGTCAGCAGAGCACTCAAGGACCCGGAGACCAGGTATTCTCCAATGGAGAAACTGACTCTTTCACTGGTACACGCTTCCAGAAGGTTACGAAGATACTTCCAGGCACATGTGATCGAAGTATGGACCAGCCAACCCATCCAGCAGATACTAAGAAGGCCAAAGATATCGGGAAGGTTGGCAAAATGGGCAATCGAGCTCGGGGCCTTTGAGATAGAATACAAGCCGAGGGTGGCAATCAGGGGTCAAGTTGTAGCTGACTTCCTGACGGAGATACCACCAGAGGAGGAAAGTCATGGCAGTAAAGAAAAGACTATAATACAGGATGATGAAGAGTGGTGCTTGCATACAGACGGAGCATCCAATGATGAAGGTTCAGGTGCAGGCATGATACTAGTTGGGCCAGGACAAGAGGAGGTGACTTATGCTTTGAGGCTAGCTTTCAAGAGCTCCAACAATGAGGCGGAGTATGAGGCTTTGTTGGCAGGTCTGAGGATAGCCAAGCAGATGGGTATCCAAAACCTTCGCGCTCATGTCGACTCACTACTTGTGGAAAATCAGATCAACGGGTCTTACGAAGCAAAGGAAAAGGCAATGAAGTTGTACTTGGAAAAAGCAAAGGCACTAATTAGCAACTTCAGAAGGTGCGACGTGTTGCACGTTCCACGGAGTAAGAACAAGAAGGCAGACGCTCTTAGTAAATTGGCTTCAGTCACTTTCAGCCACTTAGCTAAGGAGGTCAAGGTAGAGGTATTACAAACACCATCAATCGAAGAAGATGTAGTGGCTTCTATTGAAAACAGGGTGGAAGGGTGCTGGATGAGCCCAATACTCAAGTTCCTAGAAAATGGGCACTTGCCAGAAGATAAAGGACAAGCGCATGCCATTCGGGCAAAGTCGTTGCATTATGAACTCCACCAGGGGGTCTTGTACCGCAGGTCATACATGGGGCCGCTTCTGCGCTGCCTCACACCGGATGAAGCCAATTATGTTATAAGAGAAATCCACGAAGGTATATGTGGAATTCACGTAGGCCCGAGGATGGTGGTGGCCAAGGCAATGGGGGCAGGGTATTACTGGCCGGGCATGCATAGAAGCGCTGTTTCAGAAATACAAAAGTGTGAAAGCTGCCAAAGACACGCCCCAATGTGCCACCGACCAAAAAACGACATGATTCCAGTCAGCGCGGCATGGCCTTTTCAAAAGTGGGCAATGGACATTGTCGGTCCATTCCCGGAAGCCGCAGGGAAGGTAAAGTTTCTGCTGGTAGCGGTTGACTATTTCACAAAATGGGTAGAAGCCAAAGCATTGGCATCAATCACTGGGCAACACGTCAAAAAATTCATATGGGCAAACATTATATGTCGTTTCGGGTTACCCCTGTTTATTGTGACAGATAACGGGAGACAGTTTGCTGAAAACCCTTTCAAGGCATGGTGTGAGGACTTGAAGATCAAGCAGATATTCACTTCGGTAGCTCATCCCCAAGGTAATGGCCAGGTAGAAAGGGTGAACAGGAGCATTGTAGAGGGAATCAAAACACGTTTGGGCGTGGAGGGCAAAAATTGGTTGGACGAGCTGCCAAACGTCCTTTGGGCTCACAGGACGATGCCGAAGACTAGTCATGGCGAGACGCCGTTCAGCTTAACTTACGGATCCGAAGCCATGATACCTGCTGAAATTGGAATGCCTTCCGCTCGCGTGTTGCAAGCCTCAGAAGCAAACAACGACTCAGAACTTCGCCTAAACCTTGACCTGCTAGAGGAACGAAGAGTGATAGCAGCCATCCGAGAAGCACGACACAAGAAAGAAGTGGAAAGGTACTACAACTCCAGAGTAAAAAAGCAGTCATTCAGACCAGGGGACTATGTCCTCAGGAACAATGAGGCAAGCCGAGTTGAAAGTCAAGGAAAGCTCGAACCCCGCTGGGAAGGCCCTTATCAAGTGATCGAAGTCGGAGAAAATGGGGCATACAAGATAGGGAGGTTGGATGGAATGGTTATACCGCGAACATGGAATGGGGCTCAGCTCCGACGATGCTACATGTAACCAAGTGATAGTTAGGAATGTTGTAACTCATTTTTCCTAAAAGAAGGTGTACGCGAGCACCAACAGTTATAACAATCTCTTTTGTGGCGCATAATCTCGTAAAACCAAGTAACCATACAAGTAGAAATCAGAAGTAAAGTAGAACCATGACTAATTGGTAAAACCAATATGACAAACATCTGAACAATGTGGCGAAGTAAAATCAAGACAAACAGATGAAACCATTAGAGATTATGTCCAAGTACATGACCTTAACTCGTTACCAAACAACAATTGTCGATATCAGTATTCGCAACCAAATCATATAGAAAAACCAAACGTGATGTTACAAATATGATACCATGTTATGACAAGCAATCAACGTCACCCGAGTTGCGCACTCTTAACGTATGAGAAAAAGTAAGTATTGGGAAGATAACTCCCAATAGCTCCCTCAAGTTGTGAACATATTTGTCAATCGCGGCTGAAACCAATAACAATAGCCGCATCTCGGTCACCGTAAAACATGCCGAACGTTAAAAGCGGCAAGAGTTCAAAAAATCAAGATAAGCCGCGGCCAAGGGAAGAGTCCCATGCAAGCCGCGGCCATGGAGCCCCCAAACACACCCCAGCCGCGGCCCAGAAACCACCCAGCCGCGGCCAAAGAGGGGGGGGTATGTGGAAGTCTGGCCATTCGACCAGGCCACCCTGTAAACCTGTCAAAGCAAACATCAATAAAAACACATATGACGAAACCAAATGTCATTCGCAAACGTAAAGGTACAAATGGGGCACAGTTAACAAAACCAAGTGTCAACCACAAAAGATGCTACAAAGGTCAGAATACAAGACTGAAAACATTACATCAAAAGGAAATACGAGTAAACCATCTAAACACCAGCTGCACCCGGAGCCGGAGCTGCACCAAGAGTCAGAGCCGGATTCGGGGGAGCCAAGAAAGCCTTTATCTCCTCGATGTCAGCATCACACATGGAAGCAATTTTCTCCGCCATAGGGAAGACAGCATGGTCAAAACGATCAGACTCAACCTGAAGCTTCTTGAGTGCACGCCTGTCAAAGTTCTGAGCATCCTCAGTCCTCTTACCCTCAGCAGCAAGGAGAACACCATCTGATAGGCCGGCGTTGTAACCCACCTTGTCAGAAAGGCCATTAATGATAGCAAGAAGGTCAAGACACTCGTCACTGTCGCGAATCTTGTTAAAAGCCAAACCCATGCCATCCGAGATGAGCCATTTCCTTTCAGCTGTCAGTCGTGCAACCTGCCACTCAAATAAAACATATTTACACCACAATTTACATGAATTTTAAGAGTTTAGTTAGAAGAAATTGGACCTGCTGCTCAAGTGCGCGTATACGATCCCCGGAAGTCTTCTTACTCTCTTTCAACTCAGAAGACAGACGTTTCATGGCTGCCTGTTGAATACAAAGATCCTCACGGACACCGTCAAGATCCTGTGAAATTTTCTCTTTGCTAGCATCAGTAGCATCACAGCGTGCTTTAAGAGAAGTATTCTCACCTTCCAGTTTCGATACTTGTTTCTTGAAATTTCGGATTTCCCTAATACCCTCGACCCAGCGCCCATGAATCTCAGCAAACGAAAACAAACCATTCACCACAGCCAAACAACCAGCATTCGACAACTCCTTGTTTTTTAGAGCCTCCCCACGATAAAACTCCGCAGGCGTCCGAGACGCGAACAAGAAATCCTTACACGAATCTGGAGTCTCGAAGGTAATACCGTTGGTCAAATCCCAATCAGGAGCAAATTTCTCATCAGCATTCAAGTTAGTATCCTCAGAAGAAGCGGTCATTTTCCCTTTACCAGAATCACCAGATTGGTCAGAGTAGGAGCCAGTAAATCCAGAGGACGAGGATGCCCCAGCCGCAGCTGATGGTTCCCCTTTTCCAGCCGCGGCTGGGGGCTCCCCCACGTTAGCCGCGGCAGGGTAGAAAGGCGGGGGCGTCTCCCGCGGCCGAAGCCCCGGACCCCCCAGTCCCTGTCCGCGTTTCATCTTTGGTCGACTTACGGGGGTAGGAGTTCCAACAACACTCTTTCGTTTACGGGAGGGCGACGACACAGATTCACCTGGTTGAACAACGAAGCGGGCGGTTGTTTCCAGTATAGGCGATCCTCCCTCAGGCAGAACCTCAACCTCCTCCGAAACATCCTCCTTGGCAGAAAGTTTCATGCGATCGAATAACCCCATACCTACAAAACGCAACACATAAGCAGTAGTTAGATACACAAACAGGCACATGGAGTCATAAAAGACGAGGAAGCCACTTACGTTTCCCTCGATAAGTCATGAACGGAATCATGTCAAGATCGGCCCAGTTACGACTAACACCGGCCATCACAAGAAAGTGCTCAGAATAACTTCGAAGAGGAGTTGGCTCGGCTTTCAAGAGATCATAAGCGGACATGTCAAACGTATTGGGCTTAGGGAAAGGGTCCTGAATGCACCTACTAGTTTCCAGCCAATGCATCTCAAAAGGAACTACACTAGCGGATATGAAGAAGAAGTGATCCTTCCAATGTTTCAAACTAGTTATGGTTCGTAACACTAGAGGAGGTTTAGGTGCCTTTCTTTTCTCAAATGTTAGCCAATCACCTACCCTAGTGAACTTGTAGAACGCTCTAAAAAGGTTTGTTTCGGGCTCTAAGCTAAGGGCACGACACGATATCTCAAAATGATATACCTTAACCAAACCTAAAGGAACTAGTTGTGACAAGTGAATATCATAGTACCTAAGAAGCAAGCACAAGAAGCGACTAACCGGAACTCAGAAATTACAAAAACTAAAGAAAGAAGTATAAAGAGCTATCATCCCAACCGGTAGGGGTGTTCATGGTTCGGTTTCAAACCGCGAAACCGTCCAAACCGGTCATCGGTTCGATTTCACGGTTGGTTTTTTTTCTAAACTTTCGGTTGGTTGGTTTCAAATTTTCAAACCGTTGTGAACGGTTTGGTTTACGGTTTGTACCAAAAACCGGTCGTAAAAAACCGGACCGAACCGTATATCAATATATACACATATATGTATGTGTGTGTGTGTATATATATATATATATATATATATATATATTTATACATAACTATTAATTCAAGGCTAAAGACTTAAAGTTTGTACACAGGTTTAGAGCTGCGTTTTGGCATGTTTTAGGACCTATTTAAGGCCGTATTTAGGCAGGATTTTGGACCTGTTTAAGGTTGCATTTTGATAGCTTTTTGGGCTGTTTTTGACAGCTCAAAGACTTGCTGTTTTGAGAACTCAAAGACTTGACTTAAATGGGCCTAAAAAAGCCCAAACCGCGAAACCAAACCGGAACCAAACCGGTTGCAATGGTTCGGTTTGGTTTGGTTTTTACTTTTGATTGGTTCGGTTTTGGTTTTAAGTGATAAAAAACCGTTACTAACGGTTCGGTTACGGTTTGATCTAAAAACCGTGAAAACCGGACCGTGAACACCCCTACCAACCGGTACATCCCTCACGGTCGACGATGGGGGAGGAACGGTGGGACTAAGCTCGGGGGAAATACCATAGCGGAGCACAAAGTTATTCAAAAAATCTTGAGAAACAAGAGATGTTTGAAGACCCATATCATTCCTACAATCCATTCGAAACGCGAAACAGGATGAGAAGTTCGAATAACTTACCAGGAACTTTGTGCTCTTGAAAGAGAGGATATGGAGGAAAATCTTGAAGAAGAAAAGGAAGAAGAATAAAATGAAAGAAGGAGTTGGGTGAATTTATAGGAAAAAATTGGGCATAGGACGCGAGCAAGGGAGGCGGCGGCTGGTAGGCCGCGGCTCGAGGAGGGTGGCGGCCCGAGGCAGAAAGCAAGCTGTCATAGGCCGCGGCTAGCATAAGGTAGGGGTTGACCCACTGACGTGACACATCGAAGAGACAGCGCATAGGGAAAGGACACGGGATAGGGGGCGGCTCGACAAGATGCCCATGACTAGGGTCATCCTAGTACAATCAGGTCACATATAAAAAAAAAGAAGGTAAAGTAAAGATCGGGCAGATGCAACCGTCGGGTACCAACTAAGATTTTATTCCAATGATATGGTAAAAACCATAACATTGGACTGGGGGGACATGAAGGGGTATCACCCCAAAATTAGACAAAACCCGAGACGATAAAAGACGATGACGAATGTTACGCCTAAAAAATAGCATAGCCGCGGCTTTGGGAGTAACAAGCAATGTTGCCGCGGCTTTGGGAGTAGCAAGCAGTGTTGCCGCGGCTTTGGAAGGAAACAAGCATGGATGCCGCGACTGGCGAAGGAACTAGCAGTGTTGCCGCGGCTGGTGAAGGAACAAGCAGGGATGCCGCGGCTGGTGAAGGAACAAGCAAGGCTGCCGCGGCAGTCGGAGGAAACAAGCAGTGATGCCATGGCTTGGAGAGAAGCAAGCAACGCCAGTAAGTCCAGTGCCGCGGTTGAAGTAGTAAGCCCGAAGTTACACAAATATCCAACTTTGCAAAGCCTTCGCATCTAACACTTATGAAAACCTTCGCATAAGCAAGGTAACCAAGGAAGCCATTCATTGGTTACAAAGGGATAAGAAAGAACCACAAAATGACAAACGAGTAAAGCCAAACGTTGGCAGGAAGTCAGGGCAGCAACCAAACCCAAAGGTCAACTATCAAGACAAAACACATTAATACTAGTCAGAAACCCTTTGCACCAGAAAGGCATAAAACCCTTGGCTAGGGAATTTCAGTCCCATATCATTGACCACAGGCTTCCAAGAAGAGAACCATGCCACATCTGATCCCCATACACCAACACTATAAATACTGCTTCTATTTCAAAGGGAGGATCATTCCCAGAACATTTTCACAATCAACTACTCACTTGTTAATTCTCCTTTTCGAAGTTGTATCAATACAAATACTTATCCTCACGCCGGAGTGTGGTCTCGGGGAGAAAACCCTTTCTGCCCGAGGCAAGGCTCACGGTGTTGTTTCTGTCTTGCAGACACCCAGCTCCGTCGAAGTGTTGTTCAGCCGAAGCCCAGCTCAGTCGAAGTACTGTTCAGCCGAAGCCCAGCTCAGTCGAAGCAAAGCCCAGCCGCATCCTGTCAAGACCGAATCTGTGGTCATAATCCCATCTTTGCACTGCTCCTCGGTCTTAATCTCGTGATTAGGATTCGTGTAGCAACAGTAACTTTTCAGCTTCCCAAACACGCCTAGCTCCCAAAATCCTTGCAGACGCAGAATCTCGACACTTACAAACCCTAAATATCCATTGAAATCCCTCCCTTTCGAGCTCATACATCAAGGTATGCACACCTGTGTTTCTCTTACATTCATCTAGTTATTTCTATATAACGAAGCATAGATGTCCTTTTATGTAATCGAAGAGCTAGATCAACAATTACGATCAGTTATTATTAGTATTTGCTATGCTTTGTGATTGAATATGATCGATCTGTGCTGTTTCGATGCGCGTACAAAAACCGCTAGGTTCAATTAATAGATTGAATGATTGATGATATGAGAATCTGTATTTTGATATGAATTAGATGTTTTGTTGATGATAGATTTTGTAATTACCATGATTTTCTACTTTTCTGTATGAATTAGTGTTGGATTAGAGGTTTCAACCTATTATCTTTATTTTTAATGTTTTGCATCATTCATCACATTAAATGTTAAATCATTGTTTTTTATGTGCTGTACCAGCTAACGTTGATATGCATTTATAATGTATTTGGGGTGTTATAAATTTGTAGTATTGTGATTCTGTCTTTATATACAAACTGCTCTAATAGTTCCTTAACGCATAAACATGCATTTGACAGATACCTAATATCACTAAGGAATTTTCATTAGCTGCTTTCTGATGGCGACAAGTAAGTTGACTCGTACCTTCTTTGTGACTCTTTCGCCTCTATGTTTACATTCATCTTTATCTTACGTTATTCAGATTACTTAAGCTGCTGTTTGTTTTTGTATTAACTGAATGATCATTGTGCAAATATCATGTATGAACACATTAGATTATAGCAAATTAGCAATAAAAAAAAGTTGATCTTATTTCATGATGACGCCTACGGAGACAGACTTATAAAAAATACGAATTTTCTTCATATTCTAGGTGTTTTTTTTGTAACCCATGCAAATATAAGCTCTTTCCTTTTTATTTTTAATTTTCTTTTTGGTTAGGTAACATATTCATTATGCCATTATTGTAATATGAATGTAATGAGGACATCTTACTCGATTAGCCCCTTGGAGATATTGAAACTGTGATTTTGAAGTTTTACTTGCAATGATCATCACTCATTAATTTTTTATGTCATGAATTCTAGAGTTAGGTTTGCAACCAAAGCTTTACAACTAAAGTTCAGAATATAACATACAATAAATTTTGACTGATGGTGCATTAATATTATTCACAGGACTTCAGTTTGAGAATTCATGTGAAATTGGTGTGTTCTCAAAGCTAACAAATGCTTACTGTTTAGTAGCAATTGGTGGCTCTGAAAATTTCTACAGGTTTATTCTCGTGATTTATATTATATAAATATATAATACGTGATTGGAGAACATGTTACAAGCATTTGAACATTGGTTTTGCAGCACATTTGAGTCTGAACTAGCAGATGTTATTCCTGTGGTTAAGACCTCCATTGGTGGCACAAGAATAATTGGACGGCTTTGCATTGGTAAAGGTTCATGAAGCTTTTGCAATCTAAGTTATTTGTTTGTAACGCTTACTCTACTTTCTCTTTCATAGGTAACAAAAACGGGCTTCTTTTGCCTCATACTACTACTGACCAAGGTAAGACACTGTGTTTTTTAACTTTTAGGTGTTGGTTTTTTGAACAAATTCTACCTTTAACTTCGTTTCCTTGTTTGGTAACCTTTTATGCTAGGCTAGTGTTGTTATCCAAACAACTAAAACAATATTAGCAGTTCATTTCCTAAATTTTTTTTGTGCAGTGGTTATATCCCTTGACATTTTTTTCTCTGGTTGATAATAAAATTTTACTCGTTGGACCACTTAAACGCCACATGTTGGACCACTTAAACGCCACATGTACAAAACATGAGTATGATAATGATATAAGCTAAAAATTTATTGATGAGTTGCTTGCGTGTGTAATTTCAGAGCTTCAACACTTGAGAAACAGTCTACCTGATGCAGTCGTGGTTCAACGCATTGATGAAAGAATATCTGCCCTTGGAAATTGCGTAGCATGCAATGACCATGCTGCCCTTACTCATACCGATCTCGATAGGGTAAACATCAATATTTTAATTTTAATCTAACACTCTAATTGCTATTTTCACCAACAACATTATCATTTGTGCACGCTGGTAACATACTTATATTTGTTTAATTAGGAAACTGAGGAAATGATAGCTGATGTTCTTGGTGTAGAAGTTTTCAGGCAAACAATTGCTGGAAATTTACTTGTGGGCAGCTATTGTGCCTTTTCAAATAGAGGTGGCATGTTAAGAACATTATGATTAATACGGGTCGGGTTGGTCCAAAACTCTTGGTCTAATTTCCATTTATTTTTTATGAGTAAAAGAGCTATTATTTAAAAGTAGCCTGATTTTTTGGTTTTACTTGTATGTCTCGTTAGAAATAAAACATAACCTGAATCAACATGTGATCATCACAGGTGCACCCTCATACATCTATTGAAGACTTGGATGAGCTGTCGACCCTGCTTCAGGTTCCGCTGGTGGCAGGGACCGTGAACCGTGGTAGTGAAGTGATTGCTGCGGGCCTAACTGTTAACGACTGGACCGCGTTTTGCGGGTCGGATACTACAGCAACTGAATTGTCTGTGATTGAGAGTGTTTTCAAGCTGAGAGAAGCCCAGCCCAGTGCAATTGTGGATGAGATGAGAAAGTCATTGATTGATACCAATGTCTGATAAGTTTTAAGTTGGCCGTTGATTGTAAGTCGACAATAACAAATTATATAATTTTTTTTGTTTTAATTTCTCTCTTGTTTTATGTTTGTTTTTGCTGACTTTTTTATGTGAGTAACTTGTTGGAAGGTTGGAATAGTTAAATGCACACTTTTAAATCGTACTGTTCAAGAAGTTGCTTGTAGGTATGCACATGGTAAAAAAAAGAGAGTTTATAAAACTAAAATTGTATTATCATTAACTTGAAGGGGTGTGAAGAGTATAGTTTTGATATTTTATAAATTGGATATAAAACTTTTATACTTTTAAGGTTTGGTCATAAATTCTTATCCTTCAATTTTAATAATTGTTATATAGCCCCTTTAATTTATGCTATAGTTACAATATAAGATTTTCAAGTTACTATTTTTAAAAATTAATCACATAACTATTGTAATTTTGAAGATTATGCATTTATGTATTCTTGTTATGATGTAGTTTACTTGCTTTGATCACCAATTTTAAGGTGTTTTCACTGTTTGGTAAATCAATAGAAGTGATTTTGATTTGGTTTGCTAATTCTTTATCATCAATGTTATAACATTTATTTGAGTGGTTGGAATTTAGGAGCTGTTTGGCAGCATCTGAATCAGTCTCTTAATGGTTCAGATGTCTGAATGGTTTAGCACGTAATTGTTCAGATTATTTGTTTCGCGAGCAAATGTCTGAATGATTCAGACGTTTGCCTCTGAATGGTTAAGCGTTATACTAATACTGAATGATTAAGAGATCTAATGCTGAATAGTTAAGACCTCTTATCTGAATTGGTCAGGCATTTGTCTTTGAATAGTTAAGCGATATACTAGCTCTTAACGGTTCAACATTTCATGATTCAGACCTCTTATTGGTTCAGCAATTAATCATTCAGACATTTGTTTTGCGAGTAAATGTCTGAATGATTCAGACGTTTGTCTCTAAATGGTTAAACATTATACTAATACTGAATGATTAAGAGGTCTAATACTGAATAGTTAAGACCTCTTATCTGAATTGGTCAGACATTTGTCTTTGAATAGTTAAGCGATATACTAGCTTTTAATGGTTCAAACCTCTTAATGGTTCAACACTTCATGATTCAGACCTCTTATTGGTTCAGCACTTAATCATTCAGAAATTGTCAAACAACCCTTATTCTTTTATACTAATGATTTTAAATTAAATTATATATATGGTTAATATTATAAGTTTTATAGGTATAGTAATTCCTGACTTGATCTGAAAGGCTATATGAATACGACATGAGAAAGCATAGTTTTTTTAATAGTTGACATGACCTGTTTTATAAAATTAGGTCACCTGAGCAAGATAACATTTAATAAACGGGCCAACCAATAACTGTTTTATTCAGACACAATGACAATACAAAAAACACAATGACGAATAAAAAGACACAATGATGATACCTATGACACAATGATGATACCTATGACACAATGATGATGTCAATCAATAACAAAATTCACAGAAATCAGACAGTATAGACACAATGATGATCCAAACGATAAAATTATTAACATACTATTTCAATTATAGTATATAATCGTCTTCATACGTACCAAACTGATGAAATCAAATAGATCAACATAACTCAACGATCTTCAACAGAAACAACATAAAGCAATCTTTAACAGATGAATTCGATCGTTTGAATCTTCAACGATTGAAATTGATGTAAGATGAAACGTCAACCGTTTGAATCGATAAATTGAGAATTTTGTTGAAGGCTTGCGTTCAAATAAATTAGATGTAAGCAATATTCAACAGAATTTTGTTGAAGGCTTGGGTTCAAATAATTTTGTTGAATATTCAACGATTGAAATTGATGTAAGCAATCTTCAACAGATGAATCTTGTTGAATCGATAAATTGAGAATTGATGTAAGCCCACACCTTTATCTCAATAAACTAGACTTCCTAAAATACCCCTCCTTCTATTTTAAAAATATGTCACATGTCACTCACCGATTGCTTCTCACACTTTTTACATAATGTTCACTTTGTATTTGAACCCAACACTTATAAAAAAACTTAAAATTCAGACATTAGAGATAAAAGTGTTAAATTTTAAGTTAAATGTTATATTTTTTAATAATTTATATAGTATTAATTACCAACTTACTTATGCATTAATGTTTGTACCTTATGTTTTATATATTGTACCTGATTTTGTTTTTTTATTATTTTTCATTTTTAATCCTATAGTTTTTGTCTTTTACATTTAACCAAATACTTTTTTCATTTTCCACTTTGACTTCATATACTTTTCATCTTTTACAATTTTTGTTTTGCGTCTCGGTTCTAAAATTTCGAGTTAACACACAGGCACATGCATATGTGGTTTAACATTTTTTATATCTATTTTTTATGCTTCACAACTACGTTATGTAATACAATCGTTCTAATTTATACACATTAACATGCCACATCGCACATGCATTGGTTATAGTTTTTACGTCTATTTTCATTCGGTTTTATTTCTTTTGTTTTACAATTTTTCCTGATGTTGGTGGTCGCTAGTGACGGTGTCACATTGATGTTATTTGACACGGTTTTACAGTCCCACCACAACGCATGGGGTTAAATACTAGTTTTATGTAAGTATCAACTATTAGTATTTTAATTAATTTTCCTTCTTAAACTCTTTGATCAATTCTTTACTTTCAACAGGTTCTTTTTTATTACTACTAAAAAGCTATTCTTCAACCATTTTCATTTTTTGTTTCTAATATTGATCTAACTATATATAACCAAATTTATTATTTAGAAAGGGAGATAAAAAAACAATTAAAAAGATATCAATTACAGATAAATTTCATTTGATTTGATATAGTTGTCTGATTAAATTGTTACTGCATATTCATAAACGAACATAAAGAGTCTACTTGGACATGACACGATTCTTTAAATTGTTACTTATCTACTTTGTCTCCCAACATTTGTATATGATAAAAGTTGTTCCTAAAAGTTAATATAAATCATGAAGTGATTGTTTTCTCAGAGAAATGTTTATTTGTAGGTTATATATTTTAAGTTTAAGACAAGTTTACAACTAAAAGGACATATATACTATGAATGGTTAATAAATGAACTTTATATGTATTACTAGTTTAGTTATCCGTGTATTACACGGAAGGTGGATAGTTAATTATTAAAATAATATAAAGAAATAAATAATACTAAATGTATTACACTGGTTTAAAAAATAAAATTAATTAGTTGTTGATTGTTATTTATATAACAGTAACTTTAGTAAACCCGTGTACTACACGAGTTAAAAAATAAAATGCTAATTATGATGAAATTTTATGAAGTATAAAATAATATTTTAAAATAAGATATGATTAAAATGACATATGAGTAATAATTATAAGTAATAATTTTAATTTTTATTTCTAAAAAAAAATTAATATTTTTTCCAAACAAACCGTATTAAAAATATCATTTTTAAAAGTTTTTTTTATTATAACTCTTAATTTTAATTATTTTAGTTTATAAAGAAGTTTACTTTTTAAAAACATCAATTTTAAGATGTTACATATTGCTAAAAATGTTTGATGTTTTAGAAAAACTCTTATTAAGAAATATTTTTAATCTTAAAAAAAATTAAAATTATTTAATCTTTAATTTAGGTAACTATTTAAGAAGAGAGAGAGAGACGGGAAAACAAAGTTAGGAGGCCTAAGAATTTGACAAGTGTTCCTCCAAGTTACTCTTTTAGTATTATATATATATTGAATATGAATATTTAGTCTATATAATATAATTCAACCTTGACACGCTCAAAGTCATTTGACTACTAATCATCTTTGTTATTTTCTTTCAGATATAATAATTAAAATCATTAAGCAGTTTTTAATTTCATCAATTCATGAAAAATAATATTAAATATATATCAATTTAAATATGAAAGAATTACAGCATCACTCAAATTGTTTTCATTGGAACATATTGGTGTTTTCATCTGAAGAGACGTGGGTAGGGGCAGGGCTACTTTCTGAGTGACATACACATAACCCTTTTGCTTTTCGTACGCTAATTCATATCAAAACAGCCTTTTATATATAAAAAGAACCTAAATTATTAACCTTATTGTAAAAAATTAACAAAAACTAGTTGCAATCCTGGACGCGCGTTGCGCGAAATGTTACGACATTTTGTACAATTGCTTGTATTTTTGATGAGATGGGTTTTCAGAATGTTCAGGTAATACATAGAAGTGATACATGGGTTATCATTAAAACACAACTAATATAGACATTGCATACAAGCGGTAGTAGTCTAGGGTTTTCAGCAAGTTCAGGTAATACATAGAAGTGATACATGGGTTGTATGCAGCCACTTTTCCACAACCTGATGGACGTACAACATCTAGCTTTAAAGCTTCAAAAGGTTTGTTATATTGTTTGGGCTGCATGGTGTTGTGCATATATTTTAGTTACCAAAAGTGTGGCTGTTGAAAAGTGGTTTCCTTGTTCAGCAACCCATTCCGTCTTTAAAAAGACAGTATCAGATGGTTCTCCTGCAGTGCCACCCATTATGTTTATCAAAAGACAGCATCAAAAGGCATTTAATTGCGGCTGTTCAAAAGTTGTCTTGCATATTTGTTAGTCGTTTTTCTGCTTCTTTGTGCCAGCCTGCTCCTTATCTGTATATATGTAGACATTTGTTAATAGAAGTTGCACTGTTTCTAACAGGTGTTTCTTTATGTTTGTACCTTCTTCCAGATATAGTGTTCTTTTTACTGGATTCGCTGGGTGATTCTTACGTGCAGTGGTATGTGGTGTTGGGGTATTTGGTGCTGGGGTGCTAGTTGAGGGTACATCTGGATTTATGTTTTTAACTGTGTTAACTGTGCAACGAACCGATCCTGTTCTGATGTTCTTTTGGGCTTGAACATGGAAATATGCCTCTTTGTTAAGGACAGCGCGCTGCATTGCGTCTGGATGCTCCTTTGACAGTAAGTCCGAACATTTCTTTCCAATCAATTTTGTTGAAGGTTCGTTGAACATTGTGGCATGGATACTCCCTGTGTTGTCTGATATTATGCCAGTTATTCGGTACCTGCAACGTATTTAGATATAACTTAGTTTAAAGACTTTAACGTATGTCTAGTTTTGGTGTTTGATGTTTGATTTTATGCATTCTAAATCAGCAACGTTTGTATTATATTGTGGAGGAATTGTGTCTATGTGCGAGGCTGCTATGCAGAGATTAGTATTATATTATGTGGTCGTAGAAACTTTTATTATTGCATGCTCCTAAAATTCTTTTTTCAGCTCAAATTTAAGTGGTTGATAAATTTGTAGTGAATGTTGGTTTAGTGTTTACTTACTTTTTTGTTGGGATGGTGTAGTAGCCATGATGTGAACAAAACCAAAGGCTTTCTGATTTGATGGGTGAGTTGTCGCAATTGGGACAGGCGTTGAAGTGCCATTCTTTGTCTGTGGCGATGTGTGTGAATGCAGCTTTAAGCACAAAGATTTGTCCCTGGAAAAAGGTTGAATGTGCTTAGCTGAGTTGATTTGTGTAGGTGGCTATAAAAGGTAATTGTATAATGTTTATTCTTACAGTGAGTTCGTTCTTTTCTTTTTGCAAAAGTTCAGACATGGTAATGTGGTTTTGGATGCCTGCGGATGTTTGTGTCTGTTGCTGTGACTGGATGTCAGTTGTGTCTTTTGCTGACTCCTGTTCTTCAAACCTGAGAAAGTTTAACAAATGTGTTTAATATTTTTTTGATGATTATGTGTAGTTATGTGTATGTTATGTTTATGCACATGTTATTTGAAAATTATATTCTTTTTAGAAATTGGTCCTGATAATAGAAGTTGTAAAAAGAGGAAGAATATTGAAAATATCAACTGTTTTATGTAAGGATAATTAACAGGTGGATAAATAGGGTATAAAAGTCGTGCACAGTCATACATTAATTGTCCACCTACATACGATAAAGTTCTTGGTGCAAAAGGCATTAATAAATGGTTATTTACATTATACAACTAACCTGCTATGCTACCCTTTTTTTTGGTTTAAAAAGCATAATTAGCAAATGTATAACGACGTGGGTGTCCATATGTAAACGTAGTATCTATGTAAATCTTACAGGCGCAGGAGTGTGCGTGTTTCCACGGTCGATGGGTTGACATAGACATGTGTTGCGTTTGTTGATTGGAGTTGCAATTTACCTGTGTCGACAGGCATATTAAGTGTTTTTACACTGAGTGATAGTGGTTAATGCAATAGTGTATACCTATAAAATCAGTTACTCTAACTCCAGTAATTGCAAGTATTGTTGGCGCCACTGATGTCTCAATTGAACTCCTCGGAAACTTCGTTGTAGATGTTGTTATTTCGCCCCACAGAGTGACACTGACATCCTTGTTGCTGCAGGAATGAAAGATATTGTGTTAAAACATAAAAATTGAAAAGTAATGGATGATTAGCTATTCATTTCTTTATTGTTGTATCGTTCTTGAACAACCTACTCACATGAATATATACTTTTCAGAATGACTTATATATCATATATCCTGAAATGATAAAGGCACACAAATATTGCAAGATTATCTAAGCAACATTGGAAATAACACCATTAGTTGCAATTCATTATTAGTAGTGAATTTCCTGTTTTAAAGGTTAAAGAACAGGTTGTCTTTTGCCAGCAGGAACATATATAGGTAATTTGAGACACTCTAATTAATGTTGGTTAGTTGGGGTTTGAAAGAGACAAACCTGATGTCTTTCAACGTCATTGTAACGAAAGGTGCTCCAGCATTTGTTCTGTTATCGTGCATCTCTTGCAATATTCCTATGTAATCTGTGTGAATAGTGTTTGTGCATCACAGTAATGAACATGTATACAGTGGATAGTTGTTGAAAACATTTATGATGGATGTCCTTACCCACGATTGCCCTTTTGTTTTTTTGAGCTGGATCTTTGCTTTGTTCATGGAGGTAATCCAGTCTTTCACGGGAGGCAAAATCATAGTATTGACGAGGGAGGTCCGGAGTGTCATCAATAGGTGTAAACATCGTTGCTGCTTCTACTCGCATGTAAGCAGGGTGGCATACAGTTGAAGTAAATTTGTCAGGTTCGGTACACGCATACCCTTTAACCCGGTAACATGATTGCACTTGAAGTTTTGATGTCACTATTCTTTGATCTTTACCCTTTGTAATAGCCTGGATTCCTATGCCCTGTTGCAGTATTGTAATTCATAATTGTAAGTTTGGTTAACGAAAATAAAAGTATGAATTTAGTGTTTTATGTTTTAACACAAAATATTTTCAGTAAGTTATTGGGAATAAGGTGGTTGTTTAAATGATATTTACTGTTGACATTATACTATTTTTTGTGAAAATTGCAGTAAGTTTTTAATTTATGATTTTTGATTCAGCTAGACATAAAATATCCTAAAACCATTTGAAGAATTGGCAAAGTCAAAAATAATGTTTGAATGTAACTTAATCATCAGTTATTATTATTGATATATTTTACTTCAAAGTTTAGATTTAGATTCAGGTTTTAAAAAGATGTTTAAGATTTAGCTAATTAGGATAAAAGTTATTAAAGAGAAATAAAAGCGTTTCATCTCAAAATAGGGGGACAATATTTAATGATATTTCAAAGAGTTCTATGATGTACCTCTCTTGTGATTTATTGTATAGCTTTGTATTTAGGTTGAGTATACCTGCCGATCCACAAATACATAGCACGTTTCATTGTCTCTAAAGGCGGGTTTCCAGGTACGAACTACGCGAATGTTGAGTTCAGGAGCTGGTCCGCCCGGTGTTAAACTTGATATTTCAGTGTCTTCCATTTCTATTCACCTATTTAGAGAAGGAACATGAGGATAAAGGTAATTCTATTAAAGTTTGAAAATAAACATGTAAATACAGGTATTTATCATCATTATATGAAGAAAGGAGATTGAACTATAATAGAGATTGACCTGATCCATATCAATCTCGTTTAATAGTTCTGTATACACGATATTTAATGTTTTATTATCACTATTTTCAACGCTTTTTCTTGTAAGGATCTTTATAGAATCTGGGGATGTTGCTCTTGACAGAGCAACATATAACTGTCCATGACTGAATATTGGCTCAGGTAAATAAATTCCTATTTTTTTAAGTGATTGGCCTTGACTTTTATTAATGGTCATTGCATAGCATGTTTTAACCGGAAATTGTTTCCTTGTAAAAACAAAAGGAAGGTCCTTTGTATTATGCACAAAATTAATTCTCGGTATATATACTCGGTGTCCTAAGGATGTACCTATTATTACATGAGCCTCAATAACACGAGGTAGTAACTGTGATATCAATAATCTAGTGCCATTACATAAACCATTTTTTTGATCTAGATTACGAATTAACATTATGGGAGTGTTGTTTTTCAGCTTTAAACAATGTTTTGGAATCCCATTAAAATTAAGTACATTAAGGTATTCAATTGGGTACATAGCATCAACATCCTCTCCATCTTTAGAGTGTGGAATCATCGAGTCAGTGCTGAAGTATGAGCTGCATTCTCCAGGTGACATGGCATGAATAATGTCATTGATTTCATCCACAGTTTCATTCTTAGGACATATGATGGCACGTTCTGCAAATGTTGGGGCTGTTGGGCTTAGCAGACATTCCTCATTGTAGACAAACCTGATCAAATCATACAACGCAGCGTCTGAATCCTTAATAATCATCTGTGGTGGTATTTCAATTACTTTAACATCCTCCTGTCCAATTGTATGTGGAACACCTTCTTTACCGTCTCCAACTCTTAGTAACCAACTACAAAACGATTGTACATCCTGGTATCCACTCGTATATGAAGACAATGTTGCTCGCAAATTAACAGTTAGCTTATGAACTGAAAAGTGGTTCCACAAATAAGACTTTGTGAGACATGACGATATTATATCAACCTTTGTGCATTTTGGTTTTACGGGTAATGTTTGACGAAAGTCTCCACCTAGTAGAACAGATTTACCGCCGAATGGTACCGCAATATTACCCGTTAAATCCTTCAATGTTTTATCCAGGGACTCAAAACACCTTCGGTCGCTCATCGGTGCCTCATCCCAAACTATAAGGCTTGTTTCTAACAAAAGGCGAGACAGGTTTGTATTTTTTTTAATATGACATATAGATTCATCTGTTAATTCCAACGGTATTTTAAATCTTGAATGTGCTGTACGACCTGAAGGCAACAATAGCGAAGCGATACCCGAAGCTGCTACTGCTAAAACAACCTGACCTTCGGACCTTAAAGCTGTAATGATTGTTCTCCAGAGGTATGTTTTACCTGAACCTCCATGGCCATACACAAACAATAACACTTGTAATGAATTCTGCATAGAAGTCAACACCGCATCATAGACAATTTTTTGTTCTGGATGAAGATTTGCCTTTAAGGAGAGATGTTCATGGTGTAAAGCTTCCCGATTGTAACTTTTTTCCTCAAGTAACAGTACATTTCTAAGCATAGAAAGAGTGGATTCTGTGGGGAGAGGCAATCCAAAATCAGCTAGTGTGCGTGGTGTTGTGTTAGAATTTAGTAACAACTCAAGCTCATAGAGTACAAACTGTTGTAAATCAGCATTACTAACACCGGAATTTGAATTTCGTTGACTGGAGTTAAGGTTGTATGTAATATCATCCCCCATTTTTTCCCAGCTGGCATCTCACAAAGCTGAAGGGTTTGACACATCACAATACAATAGTATATGTACAAAAAGAGATCTAATTTCGGATGCAGTTGCCCATTCAGAGGCTTCTGAAATTGTAGACAACCATTCTTTATCGTCACCAATTAGGCCTAGTTTTTCACACGCCTCCCTAAATGTTAGCATTACAACACATGAAACTGTGCGTATATCCGCAAATGAACAACAACCTTTCTGATAACTCAACAACATCCTCAGATAAAACAGTTCCCCACATGAAGGATGAACGTAAGTTAGCCTACCCACAGTAGGAGTTCTCTTGCATGTTCTACGTGTCCAACTTTTTGTCGATAAATCCCATCGATATTTAGAGAGATAGTCTATGTAACGAAGGTTGGTCCCTGAATCCGTAGAGGACATTCCTGCAGACGACTCAATTGTGTTGTTTGCTAGCCATTCAGTAAGAGTTGTTTTTCCAGCATTCTGATTATTGACAATTTCTTGAAGTTGCTGTGTTTGTCTAAATGTCATGTTTTGTTTGCCTTCCAAATGTACTGCAAGAACTTGAACAGGTGGGTTCCTATGATGTATGGGGAACGAAAGAATTCTCCAAGATGCCTCGTGTGGGCATATAAAACGGCCATCAAGGTAGTTTTTGATCTCATCAACAACCTCAACTACATTAGCAGGTATGTTTTCTGAAGTAACATCCTTTTCTGTTAACGTAAAACGAACCCTGTCTGCACCCTTTGATATATACTTAAAAAGATATTTTATAAGCATACTCCACCCACAGTACTCAACATTTATATGCGCATCAAAATGCATTAGCAAGTCCGCATTATACGGAACAACATACCCATTATCCAACGGAATTCCACGTTTGATGCATGGAAAACAATCCTTGGACCGTTTGTAGTGAACTTACCCTCCATTGTCAAATCGTGTGCATGGCTCGTATGACTTAGGATATTGCTTTGAACATACACCATCTTTCATACACGGAGAACTCATTCTTGCTATACCACACGGTCCATGTAGCATCGATTCAGTAACAATCCTATGTAAGACAGGATTTGTTTGCTTGTCAGGTAGTTCGGCACTAATATATCTGTTGATATCCTCTGGGGTGTGAATTTTATAAGAATCAGTCACCCATAACAACGTGTGACAATGTGGCAACCCTCTTTTTTGGAATTCAATTGTGTATAGCTCTGTACAAGCGAAAAGCATAATACAACATGAGTATCCATAATAAAATTGTATGATGGCGTAGCTAAAAAGGACAAGCAACAGGATTTACACTTACCAGCAGCAACATCACCAAAGGGTTTTGATGTTTTTAGATGCTTGATGAAAGACCGTACCTTCATCTGGAATACCCTAGCAATAATATCAGGTCTATCCTGTGGACTTGGTACATGTGCTGCTGCTATTTCCCTTTCAATCTCAGGCCATTTGACATTGCACGTGAATGTTATAAAGTATTGAGGATTCCCGTAGACTCGGCATATGGCGAGGGCATCTTGGTAATGTTTATACATATACCTTGGACCACCGGTGAAAGATGATGGTAATATGACCCGTTTACCCACGCTATGGCCCTCTGTATCACCGCGAGATATGGCATCGTGAAGACCTTCCAAAAACTCACACCTGAATTCTTCTTGATTATTCCGAACATATTCTAACCGACAATGTTCGACGCAGATATAGGAGTCAACAATGTATTGCTGAAACAGCCTACCTGCGTGAAGAAGATGGTTGTAGACATTTTGACGATCATGAATCTGATACGAGTAGAACATTGATGGACTAAGCTTGCGATCATCAATTGAATAGTCAGGTCCTAAGCGTAACTCAGGAGACCACCCTTGCTCTGCACGAGGGAATAAAAGTGGATATTGCAACGGCATATAAGATGGATGAAGTTTGCTAACTCTATGTGGAGTATTAGCCTTATCATGGACAATAACATCAAAATCTTCCGATGCAGTACCAGCATCACAAACAATGGCGCCAACGGTATTTGGTAAGGGGTCGTTGTACCTTCTATCCCTCACCCTACTGTAAAGTTTAATTGAAAACTCAGGAACGTGCTGTTGAGTATATAACTCTCTTGCAGACCGAAAAAGACGCACGTAGGCGTTTGATTCATCAAGCATAGCAGTTAATGCCGAAATGATGTCTATTGATAAATTCGGTAAATTACTTCCATGGAAAAGACGAAGCCTGTTTTCAACCTCATTTTCAGAGTCAAAAATATACATCTGCAAAAACCTCGGCCGATCCCCAGGCAACGGGCAAATCGACCCAAGCCAGTGACATACCTGACCAACAACCTTGAATACGTATGGACCTCCACCCTGATTAACCGAATTGTGTATGGTAGCCCCGAAGGAAGTCATTGAAAACATGGCGTTGTATGCACGAATATTCCCCATAAACTCACGGTCAGCAAACAAAGACTTCAATAAGTCGGGAGGTTGTATAGGGAAATTCAACACTACTTTCCCAGCCTTACAACACTTATGATATTGTGGTCTACGACCAGCTGGAAAAGATGTGAGCCGCTCAGCGTACCAAAAAAGAGACCCGCAGAACTCACACACCTCATTACATCTTCCCAAATCCATGTAGTAAGGAGAAACTGTTGTATGAGTGGTTTCGCCAGAAGAAACACCTGTCCTAACTTCAACATGAGCACTGGTCGAAGATATACCACCTGTCGCTGACGATCTTAGCATTGATGCACGATGGAATGATTGGCGTTCCGTCTGCGATGATGCCTCAAAAGATGACGTAGGAGAAGAATTTACACCAGAATCAGTGCCACCTAGGCGTGCACGCTTACTTCGGCGGTTCTGATAAAGCGACACACATACTCAAAGATGACATATAAGAGGCGTAGAGAACAGAACACTATATGTTTCAGGGAAAGTACAGAAGCTAGAATCTACTTTTAGCATCAAATTAACAATAATAGAATATAGATTAACCTATTCCGTATAGGTACACTCTTCCTAAAAAAACCAAAAAAGTAGGCCATTGTTGACGTTAAACATTAAAACAATAAAATCAATAGTAATGTAATAAAATTTAAAAAGACAGGCAATTGTATAACCCAAACATAGAAAAAACGGAGAAATGAATAATACCTGCATATGAGAATATCAATTATTAGCTGAGATTATTGCTGAAAGAACCTGTACACACCAAGCTAAGCATTTAAATTTCCCAACAATACCCAAAGGCAATAAACTAACATATACAGTAGCATTCATCATGATTATGATACAACAATACCCTAAGTTGCATCAATGAGACTACCAAAAGAGCAAGATGGAAAGAAACAACCAACATAAGAAGCTCAACTGCAATCTGTTTAGAAAGTGTGTTTAAAAAATCCCTATGACCTAAAAATATCATAAGTCAGCAATATCTACAAACAACATAGGCATCAATGAACTGCAATCTGTTTAGAAAGTATGTTTAAAAAATCCCTAATCCAGTAAAAAGCAACATAGGTCGCGGTAAGAGAGAACAGACGGCTAAACATATCATAAGGCAAACAAACATGCATAGACAGCAATATCAAATTGCAGGGGGTAATCAACAATTAGGAAGCCCAGAAGTTGACGAGTCTGACTTATCGTTGAAGAAACTGGATGAATTTAATGACCAGCTGCAAGAACTTCAGAAAGAGAAGGTGCAGTTGGGCATGCATCTTTTAATAACCAGTTTATTGAAGAAAACACTAATGTTGATATATTGTTTCATTTGGCAGAGTGATAGATTGCATAATGTTTTGGAACTTGTTAGCAATGTACATGATCTCTGTGCTGTTCTTGGAATCGAGTTTTACAGTACAGTGACTGAAGTTCATCCTACCTTAAATGATGCAACTGGTGTGCAGTCTAAGAGCATAAGCAACGATACACTATCTAGGCTTGCTAATACTGTTTTAGCTTTAAAAGAAGATAAAAAGCAACGTTTAAAGAAGGTAAATCGTTTACACCTCTTTTCTTCTTTCAAGAAAAGCTCATCAGAAGTGTATACTTCACATTTTAATATTATTTCCCAAGGGTTGTGTTTTAATATTTGGTTAAAGATATGAGTTTGAAGGAGCGGGTTGTTACCCATAAAATGGGGCATTGTCCATCCCCACCTAAAGGGTCGGTTTTAGACATCCATACCCATTTCTATTTTATTTATTATCAAACACATATCAACAGTGATTCCTGTTGTAAATCAGATTTCAGGGAATGTTTTATTGATATTCGTTATGAGGCTTAAACATCAATATATATATACAAGACACTACCTAAATGAGGTAACTACATAAAATAACACTATGATCCTATAAAACCCCACCCACAAAAGCATAATCATTATAACATTTTCGAAGTACAAACCAAAACCACCTAAATATCCACCACACAACTAATTTTGTAATACATCTGCATTTGTATAAGATGAAATTTTTTACTTTAATCGACATTTCCATCATCCACATATTGCTAAGCATGATTCACCGGGGTTTCATCATTCATTTAATGAATTTGTAACTTAGCAGACTTATTTAACTATATATGTAGGTTCTTTGGAGCATATGCGTTATGTATTTTAATTAATTTCTAATTTTGCAGCTTCAAGAGCTAGCAACTCAGTTGATTGATCTTTGGAACTTGATGGATACTTCTAAAAAAGAGCATCACTGTTTTGATCATGTTACATGCAACATATCAGCTTCAGTGGATGAAGTAACTGTCCCAGGGGCTCTTGCTCTGGATTTAATTGAACAGGTAGCATACGCTCTACTTCAGTTGTTTTATAAAGAGCACAAAAGGAATACATAGATATGCCAATTTCGGCTTATTTACTTAAGAACGGGTTGATTCGAATTATCATATATTCAAAAGAAGTCTGAACAAAAGATTTCTTTTGTGTCTACCCAACCCACACCAAAATAGCCAAGAATATGCGTTCTAACCCTTTAGACCATTTTTACTCATTGCAGAACCCAATCATTATGCGACCTCTAGGTAAATAACTAACATATACAGTAGCATTCATCATGATCTTTGGGTTTAAATACTACATGCAAGCATAAAAAAAAGATAACCCCGCCCCCTTATGTTATAGAAGAATTGACCTTCTTGCAGGCGTAGTTATTCAGAGTTACCTAAATTGCATCAATGAGATAACCAAAAGGAAAAAATGGAAACACAAACCTGCAGAAAGCAACGAAGGAAACGTTCAACCCTGAAGCTCAAGTACCAAAAAAAAGAGAATATTAGATACCACAAAAATTAGGGAAAAAAAAGTGTTTAACTAAACCAAGCTAAGCATTTAAATTTTCCAACAATACCCAAAGGCAATAACCTAACATATACAGTAGCATTCATCATGATGATGATTAGAGGTTAGTCTCAATTGAAAAGTTTGAACCTTAAGCCTCGCACTTCCCCCTGTATTATTATTAGTTGTTTCTTTCTAATTTGTCATTATCCAAATCCATAATCACACTTGTTAATAGACCTCCCAGCAGCCTGATATTTATGTAAAAATATATATAATATATAACAGTTGACAGTCTACAAGGCTCACAATTGATGAAATAGTTTACTTTTT
This sequence comes from Flaveria linearis, assembly GCA_024085815.1. Taxonomy (NCBI): domain Eukaryota; kingdom Viridiplantae; phylum Streptophyta; class Magnoliopsida; order Asterales; family Asteraceae; genus Flaveria; species Flaveria linearis. The sequence continues at coordinate 3,445,897 of CM044008.1, forward strand.
TAATTACTTCAAATGAATTAGTTAATTTACATTCTAATGATTCAAAACTATGAATTGCTAGCTTATAATAATCCAAACAGGGAGATAGACGGGTGGTACTCCTACTCACTTTTGTTGTCACTCAAGCTAAGTGTCTTGGTTCCAATCAATCGATACACGTGCAACCTTAAAAGATGAAGAATAACTGTAACAACACCCCCCCTCCGGATCATAAAATTTAAGTTCCAAATATATGACGAGTATGCAACTGCCATTCTACTTAACAAAAAAAGTGAACATCAATTGTGATGAAGTCAACGTTATTTTAAATGGGACAAAATAGTTAAAAGATCATATGGAGTCATGGAAAGTCAAAAAGATGTGTCCAATCCAAACCTAAGGTATGACAGTCCAATATGAATACATTTAACTTTTAAGAGAAACTTTGCATCTAAATATGTATGGATAGTTCACCAGCTCACAGACTAATGAGTTGTAGCTTAGTTATTCATTTCTCTATCGCCACCTGATCTTTCAAAATCCACCAATTCTCCCTATGTTTAAAAGGACTGTCATAATAACGACATACTTTCTAATCACATTCAACTACTTACTCCTTGTAACCTATACAGTTATAAAAAGATTAATAAAAAATTGTAGGATTCCCCAAGATACCAAATGTATGTAGTGTAATACTAAAATTGAATGAACAAACCCTTATACCTAAATCAAAATCTTAATCAAATCTAAATCTCAAAATTAAATTGCAAAATCGAAACTTCATTACCAAATAAAAACAGAACCCAATTCCTCAAAACATAGCTTCAGCTAGACGTTCGTATGAATCAACATAGAAAACATTTCATCAAACACCTGGCGTGCATTATATTTCGTTAGAGTGAAAAACAACTAATCACCATCGCCAACCACAGAAACACAGAGAGAGTGGTTGATTCTAATCAAACGGAGGATGAAGAATCGTCAACAACAACCATCAATGCAAGAAAAGGCAGGGGTGAGAAGAGAACTCACCTACGCAACCACGCACTGGAACGAACCGAAGAAACACAGCAGCGAAAACTGAGAGATATAACGGGGATCTCCATAAGAAGAAATCGAAACACGTCATATGCCTAAAATTATAAGAGGACAACACGTGTATATCGAGATTGGAGAAGGCGGCGACGGTACTGTTCATCTCCAAGCGACATTGGAGAAGGCAAAGCGACATTGGAGAAGGGATACTGTTCATTTCCCATCTTTATTAACATATACTAGGATGTATCATCAACGCGCGTTGCGCGCGTAATTTACCACGATAATCGGGCTCGGAACGGGTGTTTGGTTGTGGCTGCTAACCATAGATGGTAACCACGCCAAAAAGCAACCAAAACCATCACACGTATACGCTTATTTAATTGTTCTTTGAATGAAAACTTATGAGTTCATCTAACCTGCTTCTTGCTTTAGACCACAAACCATAGATGGTAACCACGCCAAAAAGCAACCAAAACCATCTCCACGCAACCTATGTTTCCCTTCCACATTTTTCTCTTGACCTCCAAACATTGCAAGAGCTATTGCAGTCTTTATATCTTCGTGACCATAGATTGATGGAGCAATTGACTTGATAATCTGATCATTTTCAAACATAATCCATACTAAAATGAGATGGTATGCAACAGACATGAATATGTATACTCAACAGCTTATTTCTAAATGAGTTTATAAAAATATACCCTTTCTCCAATTCGTGGGTCCTTAGCCAACTGCTTAATTTCTTCTCTGTCCTCTTGGGTAAGTTTATAGGCTGAAAATAAGTCTTGTTTCTTTGTAACATGGTTTGCTCCAATCACTGTGGCAAAAACAGGGAATCCATTTTTTGTATTCAATGATAAATCAAAGTTATTTGTGTAGATTCCTGTAACCTCCTGAAAATGAAAAGGAAAAAGAAAAGAACAAAATTAAAATGTTTGATGATATGCGAAAAAAACACTAAAATATCGATTGAGTGAAAAGAATATTACAATCTCTTCCCCAGGGCAGGCACAGTCAATCAGATCATTCAGAAGTATCACCTCCTTGTACCGTGGCAATCGACTTGCTGGAACAATTCCAGGGCTTTCTTGAAGGGTAAGCTTCTGATAATTCCTATACACAGTCTAAGCGAGAAGAGTATAATACATGTATAAGGTCATTTTCCATGTTACCGAAAAAGAAACATTAAATATACGTGACCTGCTCAATATTGACTGTAAATGGTCCCTTTGACTGGCACTCCGGGCAGGAACCAACTTTCACCTCTGAATATGAGTTTTGGATAAAAGGTCCCAAAATGGCTCCACATTTGTTACAATTGTATTTCACTTGCTGCAACTGAAGAAAAACTCCACACCTTCGGGTCACGACACCTCCTATACGGATCATTGTGTTCAAATGAATTTGCCTGAAACAAAAAAAATGCTAAGTGGTCAAAATGCAAACATTCAAGTCAACTACATAGCAGCTTCCAAGCAATAAAGAAAAAAGGTGTACCTTATGTTGCGAATTTGGTCATAAACAGGTAAGTTGGTAACTCTAACATAGATTTTTTGGTGAATTCTTTTGTAGTTTGGATGTAAATTAAACACAACTTTATTTGTAACTTCCTCCATAACCTCAAGAACAGACTGAGGTGCATCTGCCAGCCAGATAGCAATATTTGGGTGGGTATAGATAAACTGTTTATAATCAATCTCCAGACTGCACTTGTTGACTGCAAAGATGGATAATTTAATCAATATAACAATCACCTCAATCACATGACCTATTATCCAAAAAAAGAGAACTTGTATATATAGCACAGACGAGACTCTTCACCTGAAACCATCTCATTTATCTGTCTAAGATATACATGATCATGGGTCTTTGGGTTTTCATAGGTAACAATGAATTCCTTGAACTTCTTAGCAATAAAACGACGCACTTCATCTCTAGTTACCCACTCCCTTAGTGTTCCCTGAACACGGTACATCTCAAACTCACCTTCATCATTATCATCATCCTACAAAAACATGCCCAAACACAATTCATATGATGAGATTTGCTGCTTGATAAATGAAGTACACGATCAGAAACAATATAAATAAAACATACCTCTAATGGATCATCATCTGTTTGATCAGTCGTGGGTGGGTCATCACCGCCACCTCCACCACCACCGCCTCCACCGCCACCACCACCACCACCAAACCGTTGGTGCTTCTTTAATGGAAAAGTATTTGTCAAGTCAACCCAACCCAAACCGTTGAAAATTTGACCCGGCGGAGTTAAGATACACGCAAAACCAATCCATTTATAAGTAAATGGGTCGAAATGGTCATGTCAAGAAAATAAAGCAGTATCGTTGTTGACCTTCAGATCGAAAACACCACCTTTGAAACGAACATTCAATGGGTGCGTTGATCAAATAAAGAAGCACGAAACAACTCCTACCAAAAAACACTTTAATATGTAGTTTTAACAATACATATCATATGCAATAAGAAGTGAGTACCTCGTGCTGAATTGCAGGACATTAGCTCAAACATAAGGATTTGCATCCTGTAGAAGTAAGAACATTAGCTACCAATTACAATGTTAATAAATGAAAATATGAATATACAAACGTGTCATTATCATATAATCATATTTAAAGCAGGAGTCACAGATCCATTTTTAACAACAAACATCTTCAAGGATTGTTAAAAACATACGCGCTTGACCCACTAAATCTCACAGACTCACACACACGATAACAAAAAACAACTAATTTCAACACTAACAACAAATTCCTACATGCCTTTACTAACCTACATAGCATGTGCAAACACTTAATACACTTCTCAAACACACATCATAACTTATATTTTATACATTTCTAAACTTTTTGGGAAAAAAAAGATCCTGCATTACTAACATCAAGATTTTCCTTCCTAAAGGGTACAATAAACCCTTGATCAATTTAGGGGCAACCTTTATGATGCATCAACCAACAGCAACAGCATTGAAACACAACATCAAGCTATGTTTTACCCAATCCCATAGCGTAGTAGCGTATTGGCGGGTCCGTGAGTTTCCTATTAATGGATCCTCACAGTTGATGACACAAAAATGAAAAATTCAAAGAGAGGAGACCATTATTAGGTGTAGTTTCCACTTTCCACTATTTGAGCCTCATTAGCTCAAACCTGTATAGACAGTACAGTAAGGTCATGTAATTCCATATCGAAAACCATAGTCTAGTAATTCCTCAACGACTACAGCTTACAGAACATGAATTCTAACCCTTTAGTAACTCCTCAACAACTACAGTCAAGTAATTCTATCAGTTTTTCCATCTATACATCCCTTCTTAGAATCTAATTAAGGTCATTATAGAGACTTACATGAACATTTAACAACAAACCACCAATCTTCAAATGATACTAACAAATTCAGAATCAACATTGAAGTAACAGAAGTATACCTTGATATTACCGCTGAACGACTGAGCTGCTCCGGACAAAGATCAAAATTGGTCAAAAATCAGAGAAAATCGATCAAAATTTGGTCAAAACTGGAAAATTTGGTCAAAGATCTTGTGTTCGTGGCTAGTGTTTTTCAACCACGCGCGTTGCGCGTGTGTTGAATGAGACTCAGAACCGGATTTCGGTTATGGCTGCTAACCGTAAACGGTAGCCACGCCAAAGCAAGCCGATACCTTTTGAATATCATCACAGCCCAACACTCTACTAAATACAAAACATACAACATCATTAGATCATCAACACTGACTTGAAACAAGCATTGGTTCATGTTTCCAAAAGCAACATCACAACATAATCTCAAAAGCGAACACAAGATCAGGGATCTCAGATGAACAATCGTCATCATCATCAAACTATATCACCGACATGTGAAGCCCGGTCATTGAACCACAAAGCATGAGGGTTGTCTTTCCCGTCAAGGCCAACCAACAACTTCCACGCAGAACACACGGTAATTTGAAACACCACCAACAACAGTCACATAAACACCACCGACAGTCAACTCAAAGGCGGCCGACAGTAATGGAGACACACCACCACCAGCCTAAGCCCACTCAAAATCAGAAAGAACTCGTATCTATTCACAAAGGTGCACATGCACATGTAGACAATCAGTTGAGCAATGGACAACCGCCGCCTACTCTACCTCAACCACAGAGGGGAGGTAAAGCGGCAATAGAGCCACCGCAACAACAACCACCATTGTCGGTTTCACGGTCGTCGCCTTTGCTACGGCCGGCCACCACACAAAACCCTAAAAAACCTCACGATGCAGGCGGTGGCGGTGTAGGCGGTGCCGGCGCCGGTGCCGGTGGTGATAAGAGAGCACTTTATCTCTGTAATAATGAAAAGATAGGATAATAGGAAGGTTTCCCCCCTCTTATCTCTCTAAACACATTTGAAGGGGTGCAATTTACCAAAGTGAAAAAAGGTGTGTGGCAAAACCACAAATACACCCAAGTTCCCTGCTGATACTGTTCATTTCCAATCTTTATTAACATATATAGTAAACACCCACGCGCGTTGCGCGTGTGATGGACGGGCAAAGGCTCATATACGTCATCATAGCCAAACACATGTGGTTTATTGGTATAATATCAGTGGCAACAACTTAAACACAACCTTCGATATTCAGCTGCACAACATAAGCAAAACCCACAAAGACAGAATTAGCTGTGACCATAATATAAGAAACAACAATGCAGCATCTTACAAGGCTCAGAACTATAAACGATTGCCCAGCCATGACATCGACACCATTTTTGCTCTACAATCATAGCATTCGATTTACCAACAGCCAAAGGTCTTAGATGAACAATGATTCATCTTCATCGACAAACGATATTCAGTCGTACAATAGAAGCAAAACCCATAAAGACAGAAATAGCCGACACCACAACATAAGAAACAACAATACAATACTTATAAGGCTCAAAACTGATAGTCGGGTGCGGTTGCAAACCATAAATGGTTGTCAAGCCATGGCAACCGACACCATTTTTGCTCTAAAATCATAGCCCTCGATTAACCAACAGCTAAAGGTCTCAGATGAACAATGATTCTTCATTGACAGATGATATCATGAAATATAACATGCAAAACTGATCACATAACAAAATCTCAGACGCTCATTGTCATTGATCCAAAGATTTCCCCAAGATAAAACATATGGCAGAGACAAAAACATCTAGAGTGAACAACGAAAAGAGGGGCAACAAAGCTACTTACACCATCACAGTCGCTACATCAAATGGCTATAGGATAACTGTCAGCTCCACCTCAACCTTGAAGGGAGGCGGAAGTGCAAAAGGAGCAAAAGCCACCACTGCCGCCATAAAAATACCATAAGATCTAAAAACCCTAAATGAACCAAACGACGATAGATCACCGCGAATGGTGGCAGAGCTTACAAGCACAACATCATCATCGCAGCCTTCAACATCGACCACCGGTAGACCAAACAGCGGCTAACAACCGTCACCACCGATCATGGTCGACAAACCGCCGCCTGCTCCACCTCGACCAAAAGGGGAGGTGGAGCGGCAACAGCGCCCACCGCCACTGCCACAGCGACGAACGGCAACAGAGATGACACGATGAAACCACGATTGTCACTGACACCTCTACCTAAACCAAGAAAACCCACTTGAAACACAAAAATCCCCTTTTCTCTCCATATAAACACACATCGTAGGGGTAAAGTGCAATTCCGGGGAAGGTGATCATGATGCAGGCAGTGGCAGTGCAGTTGATGCAAGTGTCGGAGGCTAACGGTGATGACAAGAGAGAACATGTTGTCTCTCTAGAACTGAAACGGAGGGGATAACAGGGTGGTTTTTCTCTATTTTTCTATTTAAACACATTTGAAGGGGTGCAAAATGCCAAAGTGAAGAAACCTGTGTGACCAAAGTAGAAAGGCACCCAAGTTCCCTGCTGATACTGTTCATTTCCCATCTTTATTAACATATATGTTAATGTTAATTATTCTTTAAACTTATGGCTATAAAGTCAAGCTAAGCTGGAGCTATGGATGATGTTGCGAGGGGCGAGGTAACACGTAACCCGCCCATGTCTAAACTCAAACTGTGAGTTTGAATTTTAGACATGAATTAAAGATATGAAAGAAGGAGTAACGAAAGTATTACATATGCCTTTAGGCGAGCTCCAACTTAGCTTTATTTTTTATCTCCTTCACATAAACATAAGTTCGTCATTGTCTAATCTCGAACACTAACTTATCTAGTTTAATAGTGTGCTTAAGTTCAAGTTTAGCTCGTTTTAAGCTGGATTTTAACTTATGAGAAAGTTTTCAAACTTGAGTTTGAATCTGGCCTAACATTTTAACTTTTACTAATTATTTAGTATTATATTTGTGTAATTATTAGTATAAAATACATCTCTAACATATATCATGATAGAATCATAATCATTACAAAACTATTTTTTGTATCTCGAAAATCAAAATATTATTTTTTACATAAATATAAATTAAGTTTTGTGATACTTGAGCTGTTTTATATATGTGTATACCAGGAATAAAAAATTACATAAAACACTTAAATATTAACAGTTTTAATTTATATTTATAGAAATTAATGGTTTGTAATTAACATTTATGTGAATCAAAAGTATTTTGACTTTATTAAAAGTGGTTATGCAAATATCCTAACACTATCATAGCATATTAAAAATATATCGTAATATAAAAATTTATCATTTTTTACTAAAATAAGATATGTCATCAAGTAAATAATAGTATTGTTATGAAATTATATCATTTCTTATAGTAAGTGCATACACAAATCACAATTTCACAAGCACACTTACATATTTTTTTTTGGGAAACATATGCCTTTAATGCCTTAAGTTAGTTAAAACAAAATAATGACTGCAAGTATCAAAAACATTAACAAAGATTCTCGTGATATAAAAAAAAACTAAAAAAGTAAACAATAAATAAATCAAATGTTTCATCCAAATTAAAGAACCGTAGCTTCGGAAAATGTATTTAACTAAAGTAACCACAAGTGTCTTTCTTTTTATTCTTTTAAAGTACTTTTGAGTACTTCATAGTTCAAGAAACAGAGAAATGAATTCTTTTGGCAATTGAAAAAAATATATAATAATAATAACAACAACAATAATAATTTTTATATTTTTAGAAAACTTGTAGTCAGAAATGCAGTAATAAAAAAGTTATCTTTTTCTTAATTGCCACTTTTACCCCTGTCTTGGGTGTCTTCAATCAGAGTGCTACACTGCATATTAGCTTTCTTGTATCCATCTTTTTGCCATTCTGCAAATCCAAAACACCACTCAAGAAATGGCTAAAGATGAAGACTTTAAGCTTCTCAAGATCCAAGTTCACCCCCTTTTTAAATTTTCTTAATTTTTTTTCTTTTAATTCTATACATTCTTGGTTTATTGTTCTTCATGCTGTGTAACTTATTTGTATCCTTTTCATTTGTTTTTCTTGTTATCCACAGACATGTACTCTGAGAGTGAATCTGCACTGTGATGGTTGCAAGCACAAAGTCAAGAAAATTCTTCAAAGAATTGAAGGTGATTTTCTCTTTCTCTAAAGATTGTGTTTGCTGTGATGAATCTAGCAAAATTGTATAATGGGTTCTGATAAATTTCATAAATTTATGCAAAATGTGGTGTTTTTGTGAAATAATGCATGTTTAAAGTTTAAACCCTTTTTTCATAAAGATGTACAGATTTCTGTGCATAATGTACAATCATGGTAGCATATTTCCTTTGAATTTGGGAGAATGGAGTTAATAATTACCTTTTGCTACCGTTTTCATGTATAAAGTGAAATGGGATTTTGATAAAGATTGAAAATTTATGCTAAATTGGTCATATTCTTGTGATGTAAAGCTTTGTCAAGTCCCTTTTTATAGATGATACTGCTAAAGCCTAAAAGGCTAAATCTTCTGATATGTACATCTCTCAAAGCATAATGCACAAGTTATATTTGTAGTTTGCTTTAGATTTGTCAGCTGAAGGAAGAAAAGATGCAGATTTCCTACTCTTTTCTTGGATTTGAGGGAAATAAAATTTGATGTTCTTTGGCAATGTACATGTTTTGATACACAAAGTACAAGGTACTATAACACTAAATGTGCATTATGCAGGTGTATATCAAGTGAGCATAGATGCAGAGCAACAAAAGGTGACAGTTTCAGGAAGTGTAGACTCTGCAATTTTGTTAAAGAAGCTTTTGAAAGCTGGTAAACATGCTGAACTTTGGTCAAGCAAGTCAAACAACAACCAAAGTCAAAGTCAAAATCAGCAAAATCAGAAAGGAAATTGTAAAAAAGATGACAAGAAAAACACAACCCAGAAAGAAAACTTCATCAAAGGCCTTGAATCTTTGAAAAAACAGGAAAAGATTCAACCTTTGACCAATGGATTAGATGTTGATCCTTTTGAAGATGATGAGGATTTGAGGTTTGTTAGAGAGAAAGCAAATCAATTGGGCTTTTTGAGGCAAAAACAACAGCAACAACAACAAGAATCAGGTGGAGTTTCTGCTAATCTTCCAAAAAATTCAAAAAATAAAAGTCAACCCAACAATGGAAATATGAAGAAAGGTGTGCAAAAAGGTAATTTTGAGAAGCTAGATGAGGGCAAAAGTGTAAATGACTTGACCTCCATAATGAACAGTCTTGGTGTTGGTGTTGGTAGTAGTGGTGGTAATCTTGGAGGATTTCAAATGGCTAATGGTGGTCAACATATGATGATGAACATGAATGGGTCAGGGTTCAACAACCACCACCACCACCACCAGCAAGAGTACAACAACCACTCGGGTGCCGCTGCGTCATTGATGATGAACCTGCAGAACAGGCAAGCAATGTATCAGAGGTCTCCTGTCATGCCACCAACCACTGGTTACTACTACTACAATTACAACCCCGAACCTTACCCTTACTATGAGCACCCAAACGCGTACTACTACACCGCTAGCAACGGTGGTGGCGATGCCAACATGATGAGTGATGAGAACACCAGCAGTTGTTCAATCATGTGAGGGGCAAAAGTTGAAGATATTGAACCCTTAAGTATGGCAATAGAAGTTTGAATTCATGTAATGAAGGGTGTTCTTGATGTGTCTCTTTTGTTAGTTGAAATGACTACTTTAATAATGGTTGATCCTTAGTTCTTGTGTCTGTAGTGTCATCAAATGTAAGATTTATTTATTAGGCTATTTTGTTACTCATGCTCAGATTCTCATTTTTTGATCAAGGTTAGTTTGAGCTTCACACACACGAAATACACCGACAGCTATTTTTATAAGGAGCGAACAATCCATATGTTTGTTCGTTGTTGAAACGAAACTACTTCCATGAATCAGTCTGTCAGTTAGGGTCGTTGTCCCGTGACCTCTAGATATTAGATTAGGCGTGAACAATAATAAGGTTCATTTGAAATTGAAAGGCATGCTCCAATAGCTTACCATCTCACTGGTATTGTTAAATGTTTTTTTTTGACAAATCATTTAGCTAATCTTGGTTTAGGCTCGACTCATTTACAAACTGAGCCAAGCTAGCTTAATAAACTGATTTCAAGCAAGTTTTAAGCAACGAATTTTTAAGAAGCCGCAGTTCAAACATCTTTTATATGATGTATTCATACGCGTGTACGGTTCATATATTGTCATCCAACATTTCACGTGCGGTATAAATAACTTGTACTTGATTCTTAATAGTTGTCCAATCATGCACGTCTCTAGACGCAAGCCTAAGTTCACGTGTTATCATGCAACAACCACTTGTACCTTGTGCATTAGAACATTTACTCTCAGAAAATCTGAAAGATGACTGTCTGTTCCAATCCAAACCCATGGTCGGTCTGGTCCGGTCCGGTTTGCTCGCCGGACCGCTTGATTATGAACCTGTTAGTTTCCATTCTACAGGTAAAGAGGCTCTTTTTAAAATTACATGTATATACACAAATATGTATAAACATTAACACAAATATGCATCAGGTTATTTAAGGTCACTAACCAACAACCTTACTAATTGCTCTGTAACCCTAGCCCTTGTATGAAGATGGATCAATCAGATGAAATCAATGCACCAAATGAAGTGTGTTTGTTAGACGATCATCTACGTATCATCTTAGTCTAATTACCTCTAAAATCTTTACGCCTGTGTAAATCGGTATGCAAACAATGGCTCTCTATCATCACTGATTCTACTTTCACCAGAAATCCTAACGCCGATCATCCCTACAGTTTGATCACCCAGTTAGAAGCATCTTCATCTGAATTCGCATATGTGCCATTGGACAATCTCAATAAGAGATCAATGACATCAAGATTCCCTTTTTCGCTCTACGAATTCAAGATATGTTAACACTTGGCAATCATGTAATGGGCTTTTTATGTGCGTTTGTAAGTCTGATAATATATACGTATACAATCCAACCATAAACCAATGTAAGTTGCTTCTATTGCCTCATGTTTGGAAACCTAATAGAATTGTTAAGGGTTTGCCTATAGCTTTTGATCCTAAGGTGTCACCTAGCTATAAAATCATGTATGCTCATGAAGATTTACCTGCAGGTAGATGTGTTGATCATGTTGAGGTTTATTCGTCCGAAACAAGCATTTGGAAAGCTTGTGCTCGCACTTTTCGTCTAACATCTTTTATGACCTTCGGTCGAGGGGTGGTTTATTGGCATGGCGCGATTCATTGGTTAGGCGTACGTCGGTTTCTCACTTCAGTTTAGAAGATACAGACTTTATGCATGTCAAAAACCACACTAGCTTGTATCGTTGTATGGCATAATATATAATCTTCATGATAAGTTATTCTTATCGCGCGATTACTTGCTTATTGCTAGGATGCTCGTGCCGCCTCTTCAACAGATAAACGTTTATGAGATGAATAGTGATTACTATTTTGGGTGGTGTGTAATGTACCATGTTGATTTTGAATGAGTTGTCGCGACTTTTCCTGAAACTGAAATCGAGGTACTCGCGGTTGTGCTTGGGGAAAAAGAGGAGGATTCGTTTCTTGTGTTGGAAGTAACCAAGGTAATGCTTATACGATACAATATCGATCGCGTCGAAGACTTTCCATCAGCTCTATCACCGTGCCCGAATTCAGATCCATGAGTCTTTGTATTATAGAAATCTACTACTAGTTCAAAAATCAACGAGGATGCTTAACCCCGTTCCCCGTAGTCATGGTGGTGATGAGAAGAAAATGGTTATAGGACCCACAAATTTTATTTCATTTTAGGTTTTTTTGTTTATAATAGGGGTACCAAACTATTTGGACCAATGATATATATATTTTTAAACTATAAAGGTCGTTAAAAAAATCTCGAAGCAATCACAATTCATTCCTTATCATTATCCTTATAATTACACTAAAAAACTCTATTTTTTATCTTTGATTTTTAATTAAATAATATTATTTCATACTTTTATTATTATATTTTCTCTCATCCACTCACAACTACTTCTAAAAATATTAAAAAATTTAAATGTTGTATCGTGATCACCAGATATAAGCAAATATGAAGAATCCGGTACAAATTTACTCACAATCACTTACAACTAGGGTAAGGTTCAAATGAGAACTCTGTGTTATTACGAGAACTTGCGAGAACCCATCAACATCAACAGAAATCATAATTTTTTATTGAAATAACAATATTACACATATACAAGATTATGATATTATATATATATATACTAGCTTTAGTAAACCCGTGTATTACACGGGTTGAATAAATAAAATATTAATATAATAAACTTAATAATTATAAAATAATATTTTAAGATATGATATGACTGAAATTACGTATAAGAAATGACTATAAATAATAAAACAATAATATCAATTTTTTAAAATCTTTTAAAAAATAAACATTTTATTCTAAAATAAACTATATAAAAATATTATTTTTAAAACAATTTCTTATTACAACTCCCAAATTTGATTATTTTTTGTTTTAAAAAATTGACTTTTTAAAAATTTCAATTTATTTAGAAATAACCTTAATATATAAATTTCTTTCTTAATTTATTATATATTAAAATAATTTTATTAGTAATTAAGGTAATTATTTAATAGGAGAGAGAGGCGGGAAAGAAATAGTGAGAATGATTGTGGTGCTGACACAAGGCACCCTCATTTACCCTTTTATTAGAGTAGTAAGATGTGTTTTTTTGCAAAACTTACACCAATGTAAACTCTTTTACACTTATGAATTTACACATATACATAAAAGATCATAATCTTCTATATGTGTAATAATATTATATAAGCAAAAAAAAATAATAATTATTGATCTTGATGGGTTTTCACAAGTTCTCGCAATAAAAGAGGGTTCTCACTTGAACCTTTTCTTTTTTATTATTATATTTTCTCTCATCCACTCACAACCACTTTCAAAAATATTAAAAATTTTAAAGGTTGTATCATGATCACCAAATATAAGCAAACTAGTTTTATTAAACCCGTGTATTACACGTGTTGAATAAAAATAAATAAATAGAATACAAAATTATTAATTATAAATTAATATTTTAAAATATGATATGATTGAAATCTTTTTTCATAATAAATAAAATAAAAATTTTATTTTAAAACAAATGTTTTAGAAATGTCATATTTAAAAACTTTCTTCTATGACTCACTTTTAACTATTTTTTGTTTATAAAAGTTTTACTTTTTAAAAACACTATTTATAAAATATTTTATATTTTTTAAAAAGTTTGATGTTCTAAAAATTTTTCTAAATTATGAAAAAGTATTTTCTTAGAAATAACAGTAGCAAAATATATTTTTTAATTTATTAAAAAACTATTCCACACTATGAAAAAAACAAATGATGAATAGTGGAGTTTTTGGTTTTTGATTTTGGCCACAGGCACGTCTTTTAAGTATCAGAGGGTTCTTTCCCTCTTCCCCGAGCCCTCTTCCCCGACCCCTCTTCCCCGTCCACCGCCGGCACCTGCACCGTCCCCATCTTTCATCGTCGTAACCACCGGAGGAGCCCTCTAACTCTTCCACCGCCGCTGCCAGCACCGTCCTCATCTTTTATTGTCGCAACCACCGAAGGAGCGACGGGGTTCTTGGTTATGTGACGATGGAGATGGAAATTAGATGGTGGGTGGTCGCCACCATGCAGGCGGTTCACGCGGTTGCTCGCGGTTCTTCGCCTAGGTACAGACAACCAGGCCGTTGGCCTCCCTTCGACTATGGTTCTAGGGTTTCGGTGGTGGTTACCGTTTTGATGGGGGACGATGGTCAACCGACGGTGGTTTGGGTCATCCGTGCTTTACTTTCCAAACCCTAGGCTACTCGCCACCGCCATTGATGTACTTTTAAGCTACACATCGCCTCCATTGCTGCCGGAGATGCGTACGGTCAGTTGTGCTTTGTTTTCCAAACCCTAGGCGGCGATGGTTGGTCGGCGATGGTGTGGGTGCGCCCGATACCGCCATTGCAGCCGGAGTTGCCTACGACCATCCCTGCTCCGTTTTCTCAAACCCTACCAACGATGGTTGGTTGGCAGGTGCCGTCGACTCTCGGTATGCCCTACATGTACAGTACTAGGTGACAATGTTCTGGTTCTTCATGTACGGTGTTCGTTTTTTGATTCTTACAGATCTCTAATGTTTGATGTTGATTTGGGTATTCCATGTGTTCACGAATCAGCCTGATATTGGTGGCTTCGATTCGCTGGATCACACATTGTTGCTTTATTTTGGGTTGTTTGTTGGCTGTGATGATCCAACCACAACCATGTTGCTGTCCTAGCGTGACAACCATTAGCAGGTGTTTTGCAGCTAGAGGCGGCGAACAGGTTTGAGCCAATGTTTTTTAGTCGCTGTGCTATTTCGTCTTTCAATTTGTGGGATTGCGCATTATTGTTAATGTCTAGAGCTTCGTTGGCAATGATGATCCAAACAAAAACATGTTATTGTCCTGGCGTGACAATCATGTGTAGATGCTTTGCAGCCTGAGGCTGTGCGTGGGTCTGAGCCAAAGCAGTATTACGTCGTCCACTTAGATGTAATAAGTTGTTGGTTTCGTGGTTTAGCCTCATTTTTTGGTTTGGGGATATATATAATAAAATGGCTGTGATGAATTCGAGAAAAAAAATCGTTGTTCTGGCGTGGCAAACACGTTTGGTTTGCAGTCACAATGAGAAGCCGGATCTGAGCCAAGGGTTGGAACTAGGGTAGTACTGGAGATTATTGACTTTAGAATACTCGCGCAACGCCCGAGGTCGAATTCAACTAGTTTTAATAAAAAATTAAATGATATTATTAGTAATTAATGTTATTATTAAATAGGAGAGAGAAGCGGAAAAAAATTGTTGAGTAGCAATATGGTGTTGACATGTGTCCTCTTAGATACCTTTTTATTAGAGTAGGGAGATATGAAGAATCAGGTACAAATTTCCTCACAATCACCGACAACTATCTACCTATTATAATAAAAAAGTAACTTGGTATGACACGTGTCAGCACGACAATTCTCCTCACCAAAATTTTTCCGCCTCTCTCTCATATTAAATAATTACCTTAATTACTAATAATATTATTTAACATTTTTAGATTATTTTTTTTTATAAATTAAGAAAAAGATTTTTTTATTAATGTTATTTCTAAATAAATAACTTTTTATAAATAATATTTTTTTCTAAAATATTAAACTTTTTTAAAAATATGATATATTATAAAATTAGTGTTTTTAAAAAGTAAATTATTTAAAAACTAAAAATAATTTAATTTAGGAGTTATGATAATGAAATATTTTAAAATTGATATTTTTATACCGTTTGTTTTAAAACAAAATATATATTTTTTGAAAAAAAATTAAAAACAATGTTATAAAAAGCTGATGTCACTATTTTTATTATTACTTATAGTAGTTACCCATATGTAATTTCAGCCGTATCATATCTTAAAATATTATTTTATTTTTCATAAATTTTATTATATTATTATTTTATTTATTCAACCGTGTAACACACGAGTTTTCTAAAACTAGCTTATTATATATGACATCCGCTCAAATCACTTATTATATTATTATTTTATTTATTCAACCATGTAACACACGAGTTTTCTAAAACTAGTTTATGACATCCGCTCAAATCACTGGTATAAAAATGGGGAACGGGTTATGAATGCTTAAAGTATAGAGGGCAAAGTCAAAATCACAGATGAACACGAACAGGTAAAACGAAGAGAAGAAGAACAACAAATCACACTTATGTCACTCATATATTCATATTTGTTTCATTGAATTTGCATCATATATCGTTCTATAATAGATGATCATAGAAAATGTGAAATATTTGATAGGATCGAAGAAGTTCCGGGAGTTACGAAGGCCTAATCAATTGTTAATTCACTGATTTCTTGAAGTTTCCGAAAACCTAGATCTCTGCATCAACGACATCGCGGTTGATTGACACAGGTTTGAAACCCTAATTATCGTTTCCTTTGTACTAATTAGAGTTTAATTGTTGTTTTCGTCTGGTTGATTGAACAATTGAGAAAACTGGATCAAAATTATTAAGATTAATTTGGGCGTTTATCACTAATGACGGGGATACAGTTACGTGGTGTAGGATGATGAATCATGTTTGAAGCGAGACGATTGATTAACATTAACTGTGGATTTAGGGACCTTGAATAAGAGTTTGGTGATCAAACAATTCACTAATGAATACACCCCCTTTTTACGAAATCAATGTTGGTTTCGATGGTTATATAGCTTAGTAATTGAAATTGAAGATGAGTATGATACAAATTTTGTTATAGGTTTTGAGTTTCATACTTGTTATATGATTTAACTTTGTTTTGTAAAGAAAGTAGTCCCAAAGTGAAGTAATTGTTAATGTTTTCCTTGTTAAGAACAAGAAGCAGATGGTTATAATCAACTACTTAACATGAATTTTATATTTTCTGCAATTGCTATGTGTTAGTAGTAATTAGCAGTTGTTTCTTTTTACTGATTTTAAAATTTTCAAGTTCTAGTCCAGACTTATGAGGTTAGACAGTTGACATATGCTATTATTATTATTGCCGTTTCGTTTGGTTGTTTGTATTACTAGTTAAAAGTATTGTCATGATCCGTGGAATTTTCTACGAACTAATGTAGTTTGTTTTACCCTTGCCCGTTCTAACATGATCTGTTTTTGGTCTCGGCTGAGGAAAATTCCGCCACTGCTTATGATAAATATAAAAGTAGAATATAGCATCTGATCTATGTACATTGACCTTGCCTAATCTTGAGAAACAAGATTAACTACTTTATCTTCTGGTTGATTATGTCTTAATGTCAACTTCTTTTACAAGAAAACTCACCTCAGTCACCAAACTATTTATAAAAGACTAATCTTTCATCTTTGTTTTTGCAGGTGAGAGTTAACTCCAATTTGAACTTCTGTGACAAGAAAACTCTGCATCAAAAAGATTAGTTTTTTTCAAGAATCATGTGTTTCACCATAGCAAAGTCAATACTGATATTAACAGCCGTTTTCAGCTTCTTTCAAGGTCCAGTGTTTGCAAGCTCGCCCCATCTAATCGATTTTCGATCACCCAATCTTTACCCCGAGTCACTCTCATGGGACCCAATAGGCCAACATTTCATAGTTGGCTCCCTCCACCGCCCGACACTGTTGGCGATATCCGATGCTGGTGTTGTCAACACCCTAGTCTCTGACCAATCCCTCCCTGACAACTCATCCTTCCTTGGTGTCACTGTAGATGTGGTCCACCACCGGTTGCTTGTTGTGGTCTTCCACCGTTCAGACCCTTCCAACTGCGCCCTTGCCGCCTATGACTCACAAGCCCCCCACCAGCGCCTCTTCCTCACCACCCTATATGACCCTGCATCCTCCACTGCTGCAGCAGGGGCCAATGATGTCACCGTTGATTTCTCTGGCAATGCTTATGTGACCAACTCCGCCAGTAACTTGATCTGGAAGGTTGATCTTGAAGGTAAAGCTTCTGTTTTATCTAAATCAAAAGTTTTTAGAAAAACACCTGTAGACCTGAACACGCCCTACAGCTCATGCGGGCTCAATGGTATCGCTTATTGTAGCAAAGGGTACCTTATTGTTGCACAATCAAACACGGGTAATCTGTATAAAGTTGATCATGAAGATGGAAGCGCTAGAAAAATTACATTAAACCGGGCATTGACTGCCCCTGATGGGATTGCCCTTAGAAGGGATGGTGTTCTGTTAGTGGTGTCACAATATAAGCTTTATTTCATCAAGAGTGATGATAGTTGGAGTGAAGGTGTGGTTTATGACGAAACTGCCCTTGACTCAGAGAGTTTTCCGACCTCAGTGACTGCAGGAGCAGAGGACAGGGTGTATGTGCTATATGGTCATGTGAAAGAGGGTCTTTTTGGAAATTCACAAAGAGATCAATTTAACATACTGGAAGTAAGATCGGAGGATGAGAGTGCAGGGGAGGCGGTTTGGGTGTATGTATTGATCGGGTTTGGTTTGGTCTACTTCTTGATCTGGAGATTTCAAATGCGTCAACTTTTTGCAAACATGAACAAGAAAATTGCATAAATCATTTGGTTATACTTCTGGTTTTCTGAATTGGTGTTTATGTTCTGTTGTGTTTCAAGATCATGGTTTCAGACGCAGAAAAAGAAAACGAACAAGTGGTAATTTTCTTGATGAGCAGATTTCGGAAAAAGTTGCAGTTTTAGAAACCATAAAGTGAAAGGTTTGTGTAGGTTTGAATACCTTATGTGACATCTCAAATAACAGTTCATAATAAGTGCATTTATGGTGTAGTAATTTGTATTCCTAGAGTAGTTATTCCCTCTTGACAGCCTGATCTTATTTTGAATAGTCATGTGTTTATTTTCAATTGTATGTTAGTGGTAGTTTACAGCTTCGTTATTAATACTCTTGTATGGTTGTTGTCTTTAATCTCTTCTCGATATTTTATGCTTTCCGAGTTATACTACAATGTACATGAAAAAGGAGGTTTTTGGAGTTGGGTTCTTATCTGGAGCAGTCTCTCAATTCTCTGTGATGGAGGTAAGGTTTGCCTCGGTCGCACCCTCCGCAGGCAAACCCCCACATATAGCTCTACTATGAGTATGATTATACTTAGTGTGTTTGTTTGTTTGTTATGCGTTTATTTTGAATTGTGATGAAATGAAATCCTTTTCATGGATTTTCTAGCCTTTGATTCTGGGTTTTCATTTGGTGTGTATTTGATTTTGTCAAACGATTGCTAAAAACACCTGCAAGTTTGCTCTCACAGCTCATAGGTCCTCCTGTTAGCTTCGGGTCGGTCTTTCATTTGTATCCGCTACCACTTAAAGTGTCGCTGCATTCGGATTAAGTCAGTAGACCAATCTGGGACTATTGAGTAAAGGTTGATCATTAAAATCGCGTCAACAATTCTCTTAGCACCCAATTGGTGAAGAGTCACGACTATTTGAACTATTGTGATCTTTCACTGGTAACCTTCAGCATGAAAGACATGAACCAACACGCTTTTTAAATTGGGCGTGAACAGTACCGTTCTAATGGTTTATCAGCAACCACCATAACTAAAACATATCTTGACCCGTCCTTTTGAACTAGCCAATACAAAGCATTTCCCTTGGTTTTAATTTGAACCGTTTGCACGTCACATATTTAGCTGGTACTGAAGCGTTCATCATTTTCATCTCATAATTTACTGCGTTTGGTTGTGGTTATGGTAGTAAATATATATAAAAGATTATTTGTTTCATCTTATTATTTGATAGGATAAACAAGATATTATATAAGTTACTGAAGATGTATATAAATTTTCATAAATATAAAGAATTGTTTCTACTTTATCAATTGACTATGGGAGAGATTTATTGGGTATTATTGTTATTATTACTCCATCTCAGCCTAGCTTGTTAACTTTGTAATATAACATATTATTACTTTTCATATAAGAATGGTTAAAAGAATAAGAATATATTCAGGTGGTATAGAACTATGCAATGTAACGATGTAAATATTGATTTCAAAAATCTATGTATAAATGAAATATGAAAAGGTAATCGGTTCAAGTTTCGCTCTGAGCAAATTCCTTAAAGTTGAGTCAGGAGGTTTTCTTGAGTTTTCTTCTGAGAGGGTTGGGGGTGCGGTCCCAACTGGGAAACGGATAGGTGGATCCGATTAAGATAACATATATCCCTCGAAGCAGAGTTGTACATTTGCCGTAAAAAAGAAATAAGTCTAGTGACATCTGATGTTAATTCCCATCAAATCAGTGTGAGCAGAGTCTCATAAAATAGACAACAATTGGGTTTATTTGAGTAGATTGTGGAGGACGTGTGCTAGTCGTTCATAAAAGAAAAAGATTAACATCGTTCATAAAAGAAAAAGATTAACACGCCAACCATAAAAGGTTATACTTTTATGAAATCGAATAGCTATCCTAAACACAATTAGCAACTCATGCCTTCACTATCAAAAGAAAATTAAAAATCTTGAGTCCTTTTAACCATAAAGAAAACAATCAATTGAGATCACTATATCAATTAAGAAGAGAAAAACGAAGAACTAACACAAAAAGCTAACAAACATATAAAATAAAGTGATGACAATGAATAATGTTATCAAGGATGGATGCATGAAGCATATATATCATGGACAAATGATGATTTCATCCGGTGGTGGTGGAGGAGGATCAAAGGGTAGCGCAAACTGAGGCGAAAATGGAGGTGCAACTGGAGGAGCAAATGGAGGGGGAAATGCCAGTGGAGCATGATGGGTTCGCTTTCGATCAAGAATATTGTGGCACGGTGATGGGCCCGAAGGTGGCACTATACCTCTTGGTAGCATACTCAACAACTCGTGGTGGTCATCGTCTCCCTTGTTTATTCGTCTAGCATCAACTCCCATCATGGTCGAACCCAGAAACAATAATAATATTAGAGAAGCGACATAAATTATACGCCTTGAACCATTGAAGCGACATAAATTATACGCCTTGAAACCATTCTCATCTCGTGTTTCTTTTCCATAGAATAATGAAAACCTCGTTGTTCTTTGTTATCTTGATTGAATGATTGTGTGTTCATAAGTACAAAACGACATGAATTTGATATGATATGGTGAGAGGATTTGAAGTGGTTTGATTTGAACGGTCAAAGTTAGAATTTTAGTTATATAAGCATCCAAATATACAAATCTTGATTATGGGAATTATATAATTGATCTACTTTTGTGAATAGTGGGGTTAGTATTATAGTTAACCATATGATTATTGTTGTTATATATTACCTCGTGGTTCAAATATTTATGTCACGTGAATTCAGATATCTGATGTTTTTAATTGTGGTGTAACACTTTAACAAATATGATTATTAATTTGTAAATAAACTAAATTTTTAAATGCTTAATATTTAAGGGTGCATTAGTTGTAAAATCATTTTTAAATAGAAAATCGTGATAACAACATAAACACTTGTTCTTTCTACATAAATTATGAAAAATAGAAGGGTGCCCGCGCAACGCAGCGGGATGACATTTTATATCTGACACATGCATTTAATATTTTGTTATTCTTGTAGTAATTTTACAAAAGTTTATTATGTTTTTTTTAAGCTAAAATTTAAAACACCAAATAAATGAGTTCTGCATGACGACTTATATATAAGCATGAACTTATTGTACCTCATAAAATACAGATCATTTTAGCAAAAAGTTTACATCAAAATGTTTAAAAATAAAAACAGGTTAAGTTGTAGTCTCAAAATGTTTTTTAATGTGATAGATAAAAAGATAGAGTTGAAATCTTAAAACATATTAAGTTTTTTGGTGTATGGGTAGATAATATAAAATTTTATGCAAATATTAGTAAGTGTAAGGTTATTATGTAACTAATTATAAGGGGTAATGTGTAAATAATGTTATAAATACTATTTTACCCTTAAAGTGGTTGTATCTTATGCATTAAATATAGTAAGTGTTCTTAATTCTATGATATCTTAAAATACACCTCTCATATGTTTTATATATAGTATAGATAAATCATATGTAATGAAATAGAGAAAGATATACGGTTATAAACAGACACATGCAACAAATTTAAAAGAATAGGTACCTGTGATTATTAGTATCTCTCTTACCTAAAATGGTTAAATATTTAATATGTATACGATGATTATAGATAATCTTTTCTAACATAATTTAATATGTACATTTTTATTTCTATTATTATATTTACATAACAGATTATATTTAATAACTTCTTGCCCATGTTTTAATCAAATGGGCCACTTATATTCTATTTAAATGGTGATATGACACGAGATTATAAATGATTAACAAAGTTATACTTTTCATATAAAAGATGTAAAAATAAGAAAAAAAGGTAATGACAAAAAACAGTCACTAAACAAAACTAAAACTCAAAACTTTCTAACTTAACTCAATATGTTACCCTTCAACTAATGATAGTGTCCAATTTAATACCCTTTGCTCAAAACTAGATTACAAAGTGAGAAACGATGGCAATTTGTTTTCAAAGTTTCCACTACAAGTTTAATTTAAAAAAACTAACCTATATATGTTAATAAGCAAACCAAGTGAACACTTGTTGATTGGTTAATTTCTTTTTCTTTTTCTTTTTATTCAACTTTTCTTGCGTTTTTAAGGGTTAAGCTACATGAAATATTTACCTTTGTAGATCTGTTGGTTTTGTTTGTTATATATCCTTTTCTTTCCCATTTTCTCATGTTTGAACTTGACCGCCCCCTTCTCTTTATTTTTATAGAGGATTTTAGCACACATGTTTCTTCAGTGTCTTATACGATGACGTGCTTTTAGTGTGTTGTTTTTACCTTTGATTTTCTTCTTCATGCTATATGACTGAATCGAGGACGCCACTTCCAGAGTTGATTTACTCTGCGATAGAAATGCACAAATACTAGTATCGTTTATCTTGTGTAGAAGCCTTAGTTCAACATCATTAGGAGTTGAGAAAGAGAGGGCAGATTGTGTGGTTATGGGCTGATGTCGTGGGAATAGTTGTCGCCGGAGATCTCTTTGAATATTGGAAGGAATGTGTTGGTGATATGATGGAATCGACATCTACTGTTGGCATGTCTAGCGGTTCGCGCAATAGCAAGGCCATTCATGACGATAGCTACGACCCACCAAATTCTCTTAAGCTTCATCGTTCAATTAGTTGCTCATTTGATTCACACACATCATGCATAGCTAAATATCAATTTGTTTCACAATAGGAAATTATGAGGCTTTTGAATTATATGTTTAGGTAAAGGTTCAAATAAATGTGTTTTAAATCTTAAAAGTGTAATAAGAAATTTTGATAATCAATCTTCTTAATTATTAATTTAGATCAAATAGTAGAATAAAATGATATAAAACGCAATGATAAAATAAGAACCAGTTAATTTAATACATTAAAAATAATGACAAAATAATACAAATGATATAAAACATAAAATACAATAATAAAACGTTTAATTATGCTTTTTTTTGCTCATAATTGTGTTTTTCTAAACTCTATAAGTTTTTAAAATACAATGGGAAAATAACATCACATCTATTTGTAAAATACAACGTTAATATAACAACAAATGTATAATATATATTAAAAAATAACAAAAATACATAAAATGATTTAAAACATAAAATACAATAATGAATACATATAACAAATGTTGAAAAATATTTGACATAATGATCTAATACATTTGACATAATGATCTAATACATTTAACATAATGATCTAAAGTATTAGAAACAACGATCTAATGTGTCTGACAGAATGATCAAAATGCTCTTACTATAAAAGAATAAAAAGACATAGCATCAAATCATTCTTAAGATTTTTTAGATTATATACTACTTTTGACCACTCTACTTGTATGTTTATAACTATATAATTAGCACATCTTTCAAAAAACATGTCTTCTATTTTAAAACATATATATCTTTTTTAACAACAAATCTATCATACTTTATTTTTATATTACATCAAATGATACATCGCCTGAGTTTAAATCCAGTGTCTCTCTATCAAAACACAAAATTTTTACCAAATGGATTAGATCTAGCATTTGCTTCATTCATATATATCTAACGAATCAAGAAGCGATTAGATTCATTTCATGTCTGTGGGTAATATATATGAAAATAGGTGAAAAGTAAAAAAGCACAGCAATGGAATATATAGAGGTGGTCAAATCGGATAAACTAGTTTGGTTGAGTCAACAAAAGTCAAAACTCAGGTCTTTTTAACCAGTTTAGGTTGAAAGCATTTTGGGTGAGATGTGTTAATCTATATTAATTTAATACCCGAATATATAATCTTTTAATTATATTTTAAAATAACTTTTGTTTTTTAATTAATTTGTTTTATATTTAATTTAATACCCGAATATATAATCTTTTAATTATATTTTAAAATAACTTTTGTTTTTTTAATTAATTTGTTTTGCATGAGTTTTCTTGATGGATATGAGTAACTCGTGGATATGAGTACACGGATCTTGTGCCCTACTATAGCTGCTAGTTTTTCTTCACTTTGTCACATTCGTCATCTTGCACATGCATGTTCTCTCCGAGTTTCATTCGTATTGGATACTATGTACGGTGTGTATCTGTTCTTGATGAAGTCATTGTTATCAATCATCTGTTGATGGCATGTTATTAGTCGTTTGTTAGATTTCAATAATATTTCTGGTGTGTTTTGTTCACTACTAATTGTTTCATATTCATTAGTTTTATGCGAATGTTCTTGTTTGTTTGGGCCGATTATGTTAAAAGTTTATTTTTTATTTTCTTTTATCTCCAATTTGATGTGTGTGGTTATTTCTTATATTTGTTTTTTATCTCTTTGAAGTGTTGTTGCTGCTGGGCTTAGGAGTGGGCTTAGGAGTGCTGCTGGGCTGCTGCTGGGCTTAGGAAGTGCTGCTGGGCTGCTGCTGGGCTTAGGAGTGCTGCTGGGTTTAAAGCTAAGGTCTCGAATAGATTTTGTGTCTTTGATGTATATAAGCAAAGATAGTCTCTTCAAGTCGATCATTCTCGATCATTCCCGATTATCTTCTTTTTCAGTTTTATCTAGGGTTTCTGATTAGATCCCTGGTTGTGTTCTTGAAGACTTTGTTCTTGACGCCTTCTTGATTGAGGTCTTATACTTCTGATTGTGCTGTTAGTCTTTTTCGTTTCTGCGCTGTTCATTCATTCAGCTTTTGTTGTAAAGTGTTTGTTTGAATTTAGTTTGAGTGCCTTGTCAAAAGGCTATTCTTCTTGAGTTGTATATTTTTTGACATGGTATCAGAGCCGTAAGGTTCTGATCCATTGGAGTTCTGATTCAATTGTTCATCTTCGCTGTTGGAGATTAGGGTTTTCGATCTCAAAAAACCCTAAGTTTTTCGTTTCCGATCTTGGACGCGCTTCCGGTTGTTCTTGGCTCGTGTGAGTCAACATCTGAAACTCTCGAGTATCGCGCTCGGGGTAGAAGGATTAGGGTTCAAAGGTAACCCTGAATTGATTGTGGTGATCGTGTGGATACGAAGACCCTGTAACTCTTGAAGGTTACAGGCTATTATTTGGACGCAAAGGATTTTCTGTGAAGTCCAGTAACCCTCGAAGGTTACAGACTTCACTCGCTTTTGGAGAACCCTAACTTGGGTCCCCCTCTTGGTGAGATCGTTCCATACCTTACTTCTTTAATTGTTTCTTAGTCTGTTTGGCTGGGTTAGGAGTACCAGCATCTGATAATAGTTCTCTGTGATTATTTGTGCATCACTTGTGTGATTGATTGTGTTCCTGCATAAAATACATCACAGACTAATCCTTGATCTACCACGGAAGTGGTGTGAAAACCTGGCACTGGTCTGTGCTGTAATCTGTGCGTGTGCTTGTGTGATTTCATTTCTCAAATTGATAACTTTAGGTTCTAATCGAAATGAATACTAATGAATCTGTTCCACCTAGTTCTGGGTCGAACCCACCTCCCTTGGGTACTAATCCTGTAGTTGTTGCTGAGACCTTGGTTAGTAAATTGGATGCCAGTGACCCACTATACCTACACCCGAGTGATTCCAGTAACTTGACAATTGTCAATATCAAATTAAAAGGTACAGAGAATTATTCGGTGTGGGCCAATGCAATGAGATTAGCTCTACAAGCTAAGAATAAGATTGGGTTTATAGATGGATCTTGTAAAAGATCCACTGAGAATGAAATCCTCTCATTGCAATGGGACAGGTGTAACTCGGTGGTGCTCACTTGGCTCCTTAATTCTGTTATTGATGAGTTGTATGTAGGTCAGGTATATTCAAAATTTGCATCTGATGTGTGGGTTGATCTAAAAGAAACTTATGATAAGGTGGATGGGTCGGTTGTATTTGGTTTACATCAGAAAATTAATTCTTTGAAACAAAATGGTTCAACTGTGTCTGAATACTACCATAAGCTAAACACAATGTGGAAACAGTTTGATGCAATGGTGCAACTTCCATCTTGTTCTTGTAATGCCTCCAAAGAATTTAATGAGTTCAATCAGTTAATAAAACTCATGCAATTTCTCATGGGCCTTGATGATTCATACCAACCCGTGCGAACAAGTTTATTGACCCGAGACCCCTTACCTACAATTAAAACTGCCTTCTCTATCATATCAAGAGAAGAATCCCATAGGGGATCAAATAGTACTGTAAAAAAGGAGAGTGTGAGTTTTGTATCTAAAACAACTCAAGTCACTGATAATAAAAAAAAATTTGGCAAGGGTCCAAATCTAAACTTAAAGTGCACTCATTGCAACAAGCCTGGTCATACTATAGAAAGATGTTTTGAATTGATTGGGTACCCTCAAGGGTTTAGAGCCAGAACAGGCTCAGGGGGTACTCAAAATGCAAAAAATGGTGTATCAAACAATGTTGCCTCTTCCTCGAATACAACTGGGTCCTCACTGTCTCTCTCTGATGAGCAGATATCCCGACTGTTGTCCCTTTTAACTGACAGGCCTGCTGATGCCTCCCCATCATGCAACTTCGGAGGTATTGCCTATAGTGAATGGTCAAATAGCCAGTTGTATAAACCCATGTTCAGATTTGCTTCCCAGGTCACACCATCAGTCCCTGCATGGGTGGTGGACTCTGGTGCAAATCAGCACATGGTTATGTCAGATAAAGGTCTTTTTAATTTGATTGATGTCTCAAACTACAATATTAAAGTAAAACATCCAAACGGAACAGATGCAACAGTAACAAAAATAGGGAGTTTTAAACTTAGTAACAATGTTGTTCTTACTGATGTCTTTGTTGTTCCAAACTATTATGTGAACTTGATGTCTGTTTATAAACTGGCTAAGGATAATAAACTTGAGGTTGTGTTTAATGAAGAAAATTGTATGATCCAGGATTCTCATTCAAAGAAAGTCCTGGTGACTGGTAACCAGGTAGATGGGTTGTATATGTGGGACAACTCTGCTAGTGTATCTAAGGTGTGTTACAGTAGTTATGTTTCTGCTAAATTGTGGCACTCTAGGTTGGGTCACCCCTCCAACAGAGTTCTTGAGGTTCTTAAAAACAGACTAAACTTCAAACATCTAGGTGACCATGAGCCATGTGAAACATGTCACAGAGCAAAGCAGCACAGGGAGCCATTTCCCTTAAGTGAACACAAAACCAGTAGTGTTGGTGACTTAGTTCACTTAGATGTTTGGGGTCCTTACAAGGTGCCTAGTAGAGAGGGTCATCGGTTTTTTCTTACTATTGTTGATGATTACACAAGGTCTGTGTGGGTATATTTGTTAAAAGGTAAAGAAGAAGTATTCAATAATTTGTGTCTTTCTTTAACCTTTTAAAAAATCAGTTCTCCAAAACTATAAAATGTATCCGGAGTGATAACGGATCTGAATTTATAAACAACCAAATGGATTCTTTTGTCATGAAGAATGGTATCATTCACCAAACTTCGTGTACATATACACCTCAACAGAAGGGAATAGAGGTATTACGAACTGAGACAGGCTTGTGTCTTTCTCAAAGAAAATATTGCATGGACTTGTTGGCCGAGTTTGGGTTAAGTGGCTGTAAGCCGGTTTCCACACCTATAGAACAGCATTATGTGCTTATGAATCAATGTAAGAATGATACTCTTGCACTGGAAAATGTTACTAATTTTCAAAAACTCATTGGGAAACTAATATATTTGTCCCATACTCGTCCTGACATTTCATATGCTGTTCAATTCTTGAGTCAATTTATGCACAAGCCCTTGGAAGTTCATTTAAAAATTGCCCTTAGGCTGCTTAGGTACTTAAAGGGAGCTCCTGGGAAAGGGGTCTGGTTTGAAAAGTCAGATCGCTTTGTCCTTTCTGCCTTTGCTGATTCTGACTGGGGTAAGTGTTTGCAATCTAGGAGGTCTGTTACTGGTTTCTGTGTTTTTCTAGGAAACTGTTTAGTTTCCTGGAAGAGTAAGAAACAGGGAACAGTCTCTAGATCCTCAGCAGAGGCGGAATATCGCTCTATGTGTGCTGCAGCCTGTGAGGTGATTTGGTTGACTAGTTTACTCCAAGAGTTGGTTGTGCATGTGGCTCTTCCTATTAGTTTGCATTGTGATAATGATGCTGCTTTGTCAATTGCAGCGAATCCTGTGTTTCATGATCGCACTAAACATTTTGAAATCGATCTGTTTTTCTTAAGAGAAAAAATTAGCTGTGGTGTTCTTAAAACTGTTCCGACTTCTTCTTTAAATCAAGTGGCTGATTTGTTTACCAAAGGGCTACTGGTTCAGCAGCATGAGGTTTTGAGTAATCTGTTGAAATTGAAAGACTTGTTTGGCACATCAAATTGAGGGGGGGTGTTAAAAGTTTATTTTTTATTTTCTTTTATCTCCAATTTGATGTGTGTGGTTATTTCTTATATTTGTTTTTTATCTCTTTGAAGTGTTGTTGCTGCTGGGCTTAGGAGTGCTGCTGGGCTTAGGAAGTGCTGCTGGGCTGCTGCTGGGCTTAGGAGTGCTGCTGGGTTTAAAGCTAAGGTCTCGAATAGATTTTGTGTCTTTGATGTATATAAGCAAAGATAGTCTCTTCAAGTCGATCATTCTCGATCATTCCCGATTATCTTCTTTTTCAGTTTTATCTAGGGTTTCTGATTAGATCCCTGGTTGTGTTCTTGAAGGCTTTGTTCTTGACGCCTTCTTGATTGAGGTCTTATACTTCTGATTGTGCTGTTAGTCTTCTTCGTTTCTGCGCTGTTCATTCATTCAGCTTTTGTTGTAAAGTGTTTGTTTGAATTTAGTTTGAGTGCCTTGTCAAAAGGCTATTCTTCTTGAGTTGTATATTTTTTGACAGATTATTCTTGAGATACCACTTTTGACAAGAGGAATGCTCGGGTTTAAACCAGTTTGAATAAGTTTAAAAGCGGGTTGAAGCCTGGTCGATTTGGGTCGAAACTAGTTTCACCTAACAGGGTTAAGAGCCGATCTCAAGTATATGTGTTAGGTTGGGTTGAAACTGGGATGGAATGAAACCAATTTAACAACCGAGTTGGGTCGGGTTGTCGTTTTGGATTCCAACCCATTTTCCCATCTCTATTACTATTAAAGATCTATATAAAAAGCTAGGTTATATGCTCGTGTATTACACGGCTTAAATTAATATACCATCCCTAATCCGTGTCTTTTAATCTAATAACCAAAAAAGGTATCAAATTATCAACCCAAAAAAAACGTAATAAGTAAAAAAATAAATCTAAAAAATATAAACCACCAAATATTATTTTTATATCGATTGGTTTCAAGCCATCATGGCAAAGCAAATCTCGTGATAAAGCATGTTCAAACAAACATACCAAATGAGAATTATGACTAGTTTAATGTAAAATATCCTAAAAATATTATAACTTTAAAATAATTATTTTTATGGCAATGTCATTAACTCAGTATTACTAATTGAGGTTAGTTTTCATTTTCTTTCTACTTTTTTTAATCTGTTTGAGTGAACTCGAAAACACAAAATTTTGGCAAACATATTAAACTGCTGTTTCTTGATTCTATGTCATCTACTTCTTTACCTTTTGATATTGTGCATAGCGATTTGTGGACCTTGCCGGTAGCTAGTACCGCGGGTCATAGATATTACATGGTTTTGCTTGATGATTACACCAACTTCGTGTGGACTTACCCGTTAACTAATAAATCTCAAGTTTTCTCAAGTTTCATTAGCTTTCATAAACTAATTCAAACTCAATTTAACCGTTCAATCAAAACTTTTCAATGTGACAACGGCACAGAATATAATAACCATCAGTTTCACAATTTTTGCAATCAAAATGGTATGCAATTTCGGTTC
This sequence comes from Flaveria linearis, assembly GCA_024085815.1. Taxonomy (NCBI): domain Eukaryota; kingdom Viridiplantae; phylum Streptophyta; class Magnoliopsida; order Asterales; family Asteraceae; genus Flaveria; species Flaveria linearis. The sequence goes on from CM044008.1 coordinate 3,476,269, forward strand.
AGTTGTCCTTATACGTCTTCTCAAAACGGCAAAGCCGAGCGTAAAATTCGGTCTCTTAACAACATCATTCAAACCCTCTTAACTCACGCCTCTCTCCCCCCCACTTTCTGGCACCATGCTCTTCAAATGGCCACCTATATCCTTAACATTTTACCTTCCAAAACCAAAAATAACAACACTCCCACTCTCCTTCTCTATCACAAACTTCCAACTTACTCTCACCTTCGTACCTTCGGTTGTCTATGTTACTCGCTTCTTCCATCTACCTCTATACACAAACTTCAAAACCGTTCTTCCCCGTGTGTTTTTCTGGGCTACCCCTCCAATCACAGGGGGTACAAATGCTATGATCTTGCTTCGAAGAAGCTTATCATCTCTCGTCATGTTTTGTTTGACGAGCACACCTTTCCGTTTGCATCATCCTCTCCCGCTCCCAATTCTTGATATGACTTTCTACACACTTCCGCCGATCTTCATCCGGCTATTCGCCACTCTCTCCTTTCTCCTTCTACCAATCAATCTTCTTCATCTACTCGGTTCGGTTAACACTATCAACGAAATCGTACTCGTAACCCACCACCCCCCACCGCCGCTCAACCACAACCTTCAGCCGCCTTCGGCCGGATCACCCGCAGCCGAAACGACTCCTACTTCTCCGTTCCCTCGGCTCCGGCTCCCTCCTCCACCTCCCCGGCCGCACAGGTCGCTCCCTCTATTCCTTCCCCACCGCCCCCGCCCTCTCACCCCATGCTCACTAGGAGCATGACGGGCAACTCTAAACCCAAAACTCCCTTCAATCTTCATGCTACCAAATCCTCTATTGTTCCGTTACCCGTTCCCCGTCCGATGCCATTGCCAGTCTAGTATGGAAACGTGCCATGAACTGATCGAGTTTACTGTCATCTTATCATGTGGATTTTTAAACATAAATTTAATTCGGATGGGTCTCTGGAGCGCTATAAAGCGCGATTGGTTGGTGATGGTCGGTCACAACAGGTTGGTATCGATTGTGATGAGACGTTCAGTCCGGTTGTTAAACGGCTACTATCAGAACTGTTTTGTCTATTGCTTTATCTAACAGGTGGGATATCAGTCAGCTCGATGTGAAGAATGCTTTTCTACATGGTCATTTGTCGGAAACAAGTGTTTATGCAACAACCACCGTGTTTTCGGAATGCAATGTATCCGAATCACGTTTGTCGACTTAAGAAGTCGCTATACGGTTTGAAACAGGCACCCCGCGCTTGGTACCAACGGTTTATAGACTTTGTTTTGTCACTGGGTTTCTATCAGAGTGCATGTGATCATTCTCTGTTCATTTATCGCCATGGCTCTGACACCGCCTACATTCTGCTGTATGTTGATGACATTATCATGACATGTTCTTCCCACGCACTTAAAACTACTATCTTTCCTCAGTTATCCCGCGAGTTTTCCATGAAAGATTTGGGGTCTCTGTCTTATTTTTGGGCATTTCTGTGACTCGTTCTGCCTCAGGTATGTTTCTTTCTCAGCATCGATATGCACAGGAAATCATAGCTCGCGCCCAGATGATAGGGTGTAATCCAGTTCAAACGCCAGTTGACACTGCCGGCAAACTTAGTTCCACATCTGGTGACCTTCTGGCAGACCCAACTAACTATCGCAGTCTTGCTGGTGCTCTACAGTATCTCACCTTTAGCCGTTCTGACATCTCTTTTGCGGTTCAGCAGGTATGTATGCATATGCATGCTCCACGTACAGGTCACTTGCATGCGCTGAAACGCATTATTCGGTACATAAAAGGTACCGTTAACATGGGCATTCTTCTTCGACCGTCTTCAGTCTCCACCATGGTTTCCTACACAGATGCTGATTGGGCAGGCTGTCCGGATACTCATCGTTCTACATCAGGATATTGTATTTTCTTGGGAGACAACTTACTCTCTTGGTCTTCCAAGCGACAGACCACCGTTTCTCGATCCAATGCAGAGGTAGAATACCGGGGCATAGCTAATACTGTTGCTGAAATATGTTGGCTTCGCAACTTACTTCTTGAGTTGGGCACTCCCCCACTTTGCACGTCCATCGTTTACACTGATAATGTGAGTGCCATCTATATGTCGGGAAATCCAGTTAATCACCAACGCACGAAGCACATTGAAGTTGACATTCATTTTGTCCGCGAGAAGGTCCAGCGAGGTCAGATTCGTGTTCTTCATGTTCCATCACGTCACAATTTCTCGGATATTTTCACCAAGGGCTTACCTCGCGTGCTTTTCTATGATTTTCGAGACAGTCTAAGCATCCGGAATCCTCCTCCTTAGACTGAGGGGGTATATTAGACTAGCATAGTATTAGTTATATTATTTGTAAAAGTCTAAGGACCAAAACCGTATCTATTGTAATTATATATACATGATTAATGAGAAGGGGAGAACCCAAGAATTCAGATTCTATCAATTGCATTCATCTGCTAATATCTTATTGAATCATGTTGCCAATTACTTCATTGCTTTCTGCTAATTTCTTATTGAATCATGTTGTCAATTAACTCATAGCTTTCATCTGTTAATATCCTATGTGCTTATTACTTGTTAATTTACCATGTTTATTATTAGGGTTTTGTTGATTTTATGCAAGAGACGTCATCCTTAGTGGAAAATGTAAAGAAAGATGTAAATAAAGAACTCCCAAACAATTGATTTCATATGTGCATTGATTTCATCTGATTGCTCCATCTTCATACCAGGGTTAGGGTTAGGGTTAGGATTTCGTTGCAGCGGAACCAGATCTTGACGATGATGGTTGTTTTGAAGCGGGAGAATCATGATTTTGGTTCGATTAGGGTTAGGATGGTGTGGTGGCAGATGATCGATGATCACTTTTTACCGCACCTGACTATTATAATATTAATATACTAGCTTTAGTAAACACGTGTAATACACAGGTTGTATAAATAAAATAACTAAATATAATAAAAACTTATTATTTAAAGATGATATTCTAAAATAATATTTGATTGAAACCTTCATTATTATAAACAGGATGGCAATTATATTTCAAAACAAATATTTTTTTAAAAAAATATTATTTTTAAAAACTTTCTAATTATAATTTTTAATCATAATTATTTTTTGTTTATAAAATTTTTATTTTTAAAAAACACCAATTGTAAATTATTTTATATTTTTTATATTTTAGAAAAAAATATTATTTTTGTAAAAAATTGCATATTTAGAAATAACATTAATAATATTATTTCTTTCTTAATTTATTTAAAAATATATTTAATTTTAATATAATTGAAATAATATTATTAGTAGTTAATGTGAGCAATAAATAGAAGAGAGAAGCGAAAAAAATTTAATGAGAATGAATATGATGTTGACAAGTGTCCATCCTAGTTACTCTTTTATTAGAGTAGAAGATATATAGTAGGTAGTCTGTTACTAATTTTTAGGGGGTTGGACTTTAAAGTTTAAACCATAATTTTTTGAAACGCCTTTATTGTTATCCGTAAAAAAAGATGCACACAACAACCTCTTTTGAATTAAAACTAGGGTTGTAAATGAGCCGAGTCAGGGTGGACTCGGGCTTGGCTCGTTAAAAAATTAAGCCGAGGCGAGCTGCTCGCTTATCTTTACGAGCCCAAAATGTGAACTCGGGCTCGGCTCATTTAAATACGAGCCAAGCCATTGAAATATCTTGATGGACAATATTACCCTTACGATAACTATAAATAAAAGGTTCATAATTTTAATTCTTCTTAATGTCCAATTAATCAATCACATAGAATTTCAAATGTATCTTGAAATGTGGAAGTACATGCATATAAATCATCACAACTCTATCAAGCTATTAATGCCATATATACTTATCCAGCTTCTATATAAATAGAATTACAAATCTGAAGTTTAGCAACTTAACATGTATATAAATGGTACCTATTATACGTATATATGTCCAGAGTCATTTATATGATTTTTACACTGCAAACTTTACTTTACTAAAACTTTTAATGCATTTTAAATAATTACAATTATTGACAAGCATGTATCTCAGTTTTAAAAATATTAGCAAGACTCACTGTTACTTAGTGTTCTTGGTTTCCTTTGTGTTCCTTACATGTCCAAACTTTATCATTTTTATCTGGTCAACCTAATTCATGGGTATATTTTTAATTTCTTTAGTGCCATTTGCTAAATCATAATTCATACTAATTTTATATTAGATTTTTAAAATATATAATTGTTTTATGTTAATGGGTCATTACAAAATGTGAGAAGTAGTTAACTTTGAATTATTTTGCCTATTTTGCATTTTGTAAACAAATGTTTACCAAAAGATTTAAAGGTGATGATAATGGTATTCTTCTCCCTATTCCAAAACTTCAGCTTACATATGTTATCTTCAAAAGTTGAGCCACATTCTTACAAAATTCAAAGTCTTCTATTTTTAACCTATTAAGTCATCACCATTATTTTCAAGCTTAAATTCCTCTAATTTAAATAATAATATTCTAATTTAACTAGTTTAAATCTCATAGTAACCTTACAAATTTATGAAGATTAACTCAAGCCTCGAAAAATATTTATGATTTCAACCAAAGGATTGAGTCCACTTTTGTTGAACTTGATGATTGTCCCCACAACTGAATTCTTGTAATTGCTTCTCTAAATGTTGTTTTCTTTCACTCCTTGTCGATGATCTTCAAACCACCAGAGAGATATTCTTGATTCCACTTTGGAAACCCAAATCTTGAATTAATAGTAAGATCTTGAAGCTAAGTGTTATTTAATAGCTTTGAGAGGTGGCAAACTAGGTTTAAGTGGTGTTAATATATTTATATTTACTACCATATAATACATATAACTAGGGTAAAATGAAAATTTTCACTTTTTTGTGAGACGCGTCTGCTGCAATACATAAAGTTCTCATTTGCCACATACACACGAGTTACTCACAAGCTTTCTCTCTCTCCCCAATGAAGATCAACAGTTTGAATGCTTATGGAGCTCAAAACTGCTCTTTTTCCGAACGTCCTTTCTCCCATATGGGGGCTAGGTGTGTTTGATTTGTGGTGAAAACATAGTGGTTGCTATTTATGAAAACGAGCCCTCATGCATAATACCATACGCCTTGTTGCTTAAGGATGTGGAGGATGGTTTATTGATAAACCATATCTCATAAGAAATCAGTTAGTGGCTTTCACCTTTAATATATTTTGGCTCTAATAATGATTTAGACTATGCATCATGGTAATTATGGTGCAGAAGATCCATTCATCATCCTTAATCGGTTTGTTGTATTTTGAGCCCAAATGCTCTCATCATTTAACAACTCATTTTGAGGATGAATCAGAATTCAGGACCTCGTCGAAAAGTCAAATTCTTGGTTGCTTGTTATTTTGCAGAGCAATTTGATAACCTTGTGTTACAGACTGGTTTGTTCAGCTCACGTGCGACACTTAGATCCGTTCTAAGTTAGCATTCTTGATCTCGAATGGACGGTTTATGCAGCGGAAGTCTTTGTAAGGAAATTTTAGATTCGTAGTAAACTTTACACAAGACTTGTATGTAGTTTTGGGTGATTACAAATGAGGGTGACCAGCCCTATTTATACTAGTCCTAAATTTATAATATTTAAGATATTTTCAAGTTAATATTTAGATATTTCTATGGAAATATCATGATATTCATGGATCTTTGAAGGCCATTCTAGATCCTTCTTAGCAGTCTATCTCCTAGATATTTCTTGGTAAATATCTTGATCATTCTTGATGTTTCAAGTATGTTTTGGATGCCTCCTTGTGTCCCTCCAAGGTTTAGCATGGTTTAGGATGTTTCAGAGACTTCCAGGCAACCCTATATGCCTTCTTATGTTTCTAGAAACTTCTAGAATCTGAGTAACGTGACTTGTTTTTTAGGCAGGTCATGACATTCTCCCCCACCTAAACCCATGACGTTCTCGACATGTTTGAGTTGCAAGACGGATAGTGTTTTTTCTTGATGCCAAGACGAATAGTGTTTTGCTAACTTTAAGAGAGATGTCAAAGACTTGCGAACCGAACTAAGTGTTCACAAGCGCGCGATAGCAACTGGAGGTGACAACATAATCCATACCTATACAAAGGTAGACATCCCCCAAACCATCGATATTGTCGATGATGCCAAGAAAATTAAGACGGTGACTTTTTACTTGAAGGATACCGTAACTTTATGGTGGCGTTGAAAACACATGGATATTGATAAAGGTACGTGCACCATACAAACTTGGACTGATTTTATAAAAGAAATCAAGAAAAAATTTTACCCGGAAAACGCTGAACACGAAACAAAGATTCGGCTTTCGTAATCTAAAGCAAAAGGGTATCATCAAGGTCTACGTCAAAGATTTCACTACCCTTGTGCTATAAATTCTGGACTTTTCACTAAAAGACTCTCTCATATACTTCATTGATGGCTTACAAACATGAGCAAGAAACGAGCTTGAATGAAGAAATGTTCAAGACTTGTCTTCACCATCGTTGTTGCTGAAAGCCTGATCGACCATAATGAAAGGCGATCACAAAAACCAATCGTTACGGAGGATAACGATGAAAAAGTGGGGGAGCGAGATCCTACAACAGTAACCAAAATCAAAATCAAAGAGATGATAATCGACGACCACCAAGATATGCAAAGGAGGTACAAATAATCAAATGATGTTTCCTTTGCGATGGACTGCACAATGCGCGGGGTTGTCCGAAAAGGCTAGACTAACAGCCTTGATCAGATCTGATGATGAACCATTAGAACCAAAGGAGATTCATATAGGAACACATCAACTCCAACTACTTAATACTTTAAGAGTAGTTGAAGGCAAGCCCTTGGTGATGGCAAACTAATCAACCCCGACCACAATTGAAGACAACCCAAAGATAGAATCAAAGATCTTCGGTTCGTAAACATGGAGATATAAGGGCAACTTGTGAAAGCGTTGGTTGACACCATAACAAGCCATAATTTCATCTCACCTGAAGAGGCTCGAAGACTTGGCTTAAGGATCACCACATATGAAGGATGGATCAAGGCCGCCTCAAGAAACGACAAGCCAATAAAGGAGTAGCATGGGGTGTAAATATAAAGATCGGCACATGGGGCAAGTTTCACTTCTAAGTCGTTCCACTAGAGGACTATGATATCGTGCTAGGGATGGACTTCTTTCAAAAAGAAAAAGCCTACCAGTAACATTCATAAACACCATATACATCGTCAAGGGAGATCAGGTGTGCACAATTACCTTGGAGCCGGATACGAGGCGTCGAGGCAAAACCATCTCTATTTTGCAACTCATGAAGACAACTCATAGGGCATCTAGGCAACACGATGAGGGTGTCATGGTATCAGGTGGGGGAGGATGTCACGACCCACCAAAACACACATCGCAACACAATAAAACGTTGCTCAAAGGGATGCTATGAAGAGGCAACTTGTGCAGCCCTAAAAGATCTCGAAAGTCTCTAGAATACACTACAAAATTCAGTCATGGATACAAAGATCAAGAAGTAACCTAGAAAATTCCATAGAAATATCTAGTGTTAGATATTTCTAGTACATGAATAAAATATGTATAGATAAATCCAGATATAGAACAATCTAGAGACAATGAAAGTATTATAAATAGGAAAGTGGTGCTCCATTTGCACACACCCAAGATCCTTGTAACTCAAAGCATTGTACTTGTGTTCTAGTAATACAAGCATTCTAATTGTTTTGTAATCACACACCATCAGCATTTTACCTGTAAAAGCACTCTTGTAAACACACTTGTAAGCAATACAAAAGCATTTGTATTACGAGCTTTCAAACGCTTGCGAATCGTAACTTCAACTGTTAATTCATTTGGGTCACAAAGGCTGAACTTAGATCAATTCTAAGTTTCGCATGAGACACTTGTTCTAGTAAAATCAACTACATACATTCTTTCGGCAGATGCAAGAAGAAGATTGCACAAGAAGGGAAAAAGTGAGCTCATTTATGAATTAAATGTAATAATAAGTAAAAATAAATTAAAAAATTATTTAAAACTAACATTTTAACAACTATTACGTATATACAAGAGTGTCATCTATACACGTAAATTTAAATTCATATAAATAAGTAGGTGCTAAAATTACCTAGAAAAACCAGTGCATAATATAGGAAAGGAATACTATTAAGTGATATTATTATTATTGATATAAAAGAAGATGAGCGAAGTGAGTGTATAACTTAAATGTTAGAAAATACAATAGATTAATAAACTAAATAAAATAGATTAATAAAATAGATTAATAGGAAGACATGATTGAATATCAGGAACATGAAGGTGGTGGCGAAAGATAATAGTGCTCCAATCTAGTATACATACACTTATAGAAGTTAGGACTAAAAAACTAAATAAATAAATGAAGGGGATGGGAATCGAACCCATGTGAGTTGGTATTATAAAGTGTGTAGTAATCAACTGCATCAAAAAGTTATTTGTTGAGAAACCCTCCTTCTTCACACACACACACACACACACACACACACACACACACATATATATATATATATATATATATATATATATATATAAGAAAAAATGATTAAAAACAAAAAAGAAAAGAAAAAGAGAGATAACAACCTACCTTTAGCTTGTACCATGTGCCTAGTAATTAGTACTCCATGGTCAATTTTTGTATACATATAGTAGTAAAATAATAATAATAATAATAATAATAATAATAATAATAATAATAATAATAATAATAATAATAATAATAATAATAATAATAAATTTTATACACAGTACTCAGAATTGCAGTAATAAAAAAAGTTCATCTTTTTTTGAGTTGCCACTTTTACCTCTGTCTTGGTGTCTTCAATCGGAGTGCTACAATGCAAATTAGTTCTTGTATCCATTTTTTTGCCATTCCGGAAATCCTAAACGCCACTCAAGAAATGGCTAAAGATGAAGACTTTAAGCATCTCAAGATCCAAGTTCGCCTCCTTTTTAAAAATTTTTAAATACCTTTTCTTTTATTTTTTTTTCACATTCTTGGTTTATTGTTCTTCATGTTGTGTAACTTATTGTTATTTATTATTATTTTTTTCTTGCTATCTACAGACATGTACTCTGAGAATGAATATGCACTGTGATGGTTCCAAACATAAAGTCAAGGTGAGATGTTGTCTGCGAAGGAGATTTGCAGCGTCATCATGTTTTTAGCGTTTGACATGATATACACTATGCACTCCTTTTCTGAATCCAAGCCACGCACATGTATCTTAAAGGTTTTCAACGTCTGTAAGCAACTTGGAGGAGCCAACTGTTGTTGCGGATTGTAGTCTCTCAGCTAGCAAGGTATTATAAACACAGTTTAGTATGCATGTAAGAACGTAGCATCAAAATAATAATCATTTGCATATATACCTATTCGAAACTCATTTTTCTAGAAAAAGACATTGTTCCAGAACCTGGAAAACGACCTCAAGATAGTGGTCTGTTGGCTCGGCAAATTCCAGGTGTCTGACGTTGGGAGACAAGTTTAATCGTCCAATCCATGGAACCAAGTGAACCCACTTAAAAAACTAGTTACAATTAAAAAAATAATAAAGGAGAGGAAAAATAAACTTACGAAGCCAAATTCAGAGAAGTGAACATGTCTCAGAGCTGGGGCGCCGTTGATTAGTTGAATAATATTCTCGTACACCTCACGGTGAGCCGAGGTGTCGAGTAATAGAAGGCTCGATGGACTTATGTGAAGTTCTGGATCCCAAGACATACTCTCCCATAAGTGAGTCAGACACCCACCTTGTAAAATGCAACCTTAAGTTTTTCATAACTCGACATGTGATTAAAAAGCTGGAGGCAACTCAAGTGAATGTACAGACAAGTCTAACTCCATGACGTGTCGGGATATGGCGCTTTGGAGTAGGGGGAAGGCTGGGGCAAGCAAGGAATGGGTTATGTGGAGATGAAACTCATCTAGGCTAATTTTTCAAAGACCTTCTAAAACATGCACATTAAATGACAAGAGCCTCTCGTAGTCATGAAGTGTTGCTTCATCGTTGTTGTTCATTTTTTATTTATGTATACTGGTTTATACGTTATTGATAAACCATCAAATTACCTTGCTCAACAGGATATTATCAGTATAAGAATTAACTTTCTTAAAAGATCTCAACATATTAAATTACCATCAAATTACTTTTAATCAACTTTTTAGAAAGGAATTTATTGTTATCATTTTGCTAATTTGTTGTGATTTACCCGCAAAAAAGATGTATACAACAACCAATTTGAATTGAAGCTAGTGTTGTAAACGAGCCGAGCCAGGGTGGACTCGGGCTCAGATTGTTTAAAAATTATGTCAAGCCAAGCAGCTCGTTTACGTTTACGAGCCCAAAATATGAATTCGGGTCTGGCTTGTTTAAATAAGAGCCAAGTCGGGTCAGCTCGCGAGTCAACTTTGTTTATTTAAAAAATAAATTTATTATTTTTGTACCAATATTCATATGTATAATTTATTTTTTTATATTCGTATATCCTAACTTGTTAAAGCAATGTTACTAGATTGATATTTCATTCGTTATGGATATCATCTATATTTTATACTTAGTTTCTTATTATTAAAAATGTGAAATTGATCATATATTTATGATCTAATAAATAATAGGGGAGGGATCAAATAAAAATCATATTTTTAATTAAAAACCATGAAAACTTATCTCAACCAATCATATTCTTTTCTTATAACTTTTCTTATTTTATATTTAAAAGGTCAATAAGGTAATTTTGACATTCTTTTAATTACAGTATCTTTTAAATGCTTGATTTCTGGCCTTATTTAGTTTATTAGTTGACTAAAAATTACTAATTATATCTGCTACGGAATCTAATTAATTAAATAAACCACAAGCTACATCATCTTTTTCTTTTTTAAAATTTGTTTTAATGGCAGCATGTTGCTACCCATCCATTGTTGTTACATATATGTAACACTCTGTTACGTGTACATAACACTAATGTTTCACTCTATTACGTATACGTAACACTGAAGTTTGGTGATATTTCACTTTGTTACATATATATGGAACACTATAAGTTATATATATAACTTAGCTAGTTATGTGTATGTAATTTTGTTACATTATGGTGTTTTTTAATTGTCAAGTACATGATGTAACTTGGCAAGTTAAATATACGTAACTATGTCTACAAGAATTTAACTTGGGTTACGTATACGTAATACACTGACACCAAACCAATTGAACTTGGGTTACGTATACGTAATACACCTTGTATAAATTAAGGAGATGAGTCATTTAAAAAACGAGAAAGAAAAAAAAATAGAAGAATTAATTAGGAGTGAGGAGAGAGAAAGTAATTAATAGGGAGGTTATGAGAATTAATCTTGCTAAAGTACCCTTATAAAGTTTAACTAGCTTTATTAAACCCGTGTATTACACGGATTTAATAAATAATATATTAATATAATAAAATTTATTATTTTTAAATGATATTATAAGATACGACTGACTATAATTAATAAAACAGTGATATCAACATTTTTAATTTTAAATTTTAAATTTTTTCCAAAAAAATAAACATTTTATTCTAAAACAAACCATATAAAAATATCATTTTTAAAAATTTCCTTATTATAACTCCCAAATGTAATTATTTTTTGTTTTAAAAATTTGAATTTTTGAAAATACAAATTTTAAAATATTTAATATTTTTAAAAACGTTTTATCCTTTAGAAAAATTAATTATCTTATAAAAAATTTATTTATTTAGAAATAATATTAATAAATAGATCTCTTTTTTTCAATTTATTAAATGTAAAAGAATGTTAAATAATATTATTAGTAATTAAGGTAATTATTTAAGAGGAGAGAGAGGCGGGAAAATTTTGGTGATGATGATTGTGGTGCTGCCACGTGGCATCTCGATGATTATGGTGCTGCCACGTGGCATCTCAAGTTACTCTTTTATTAAAGTAAGAAAATTAAAGTTACTAGTCACCTATTATTTACAAAAATAACACTATTAATATTAACCATTGATTAAATTGATCAATGGTTAGATTTTGGTTTTCATGATTTTCAATTAAAACAAGGTTTTTATTTTCAATTAAAACATATATATAATTTATATAAAATATATTTTATATTTAGTTTCCTTAATATTGAAAATATCAAATTGATCATATATTTATGATCAAACAAATAATATAACATGAATTTAGTTTACATAAAGTTTCTCCGCTTTGTCATCTTCGTCTTCTTGCACATGCATGTTCTCTCTAAGTTCCCTTTGTATTGGGAACTATGTGTCGTGTGTAGCTGTTCTTGATGAAGTCACTGTTACTAATCATGTGTTGATGGCATGTTGTAAGTCGTTTGTTAGATTTCTGTAATATTTCTAGAGTGTTTTTGTTCTGCATTGATTGTTTCATATTAATAAGTTGTTCTTGTTTGTTTGGGTCGATTATTCTTGAGATACCATTTTTGAGAGGAATGACCGCGTAATATTGGGTTGCATCAGTTTAAAAGTGGGTTGAAGCCTAGTCGGTTTGGGTTAAAACTGGTTTCACCTAACAGGGTTAAGAGCAAAACTCAAGTCTACGTGTTAGGTCGGGTTGAATCTGGGTTAGAATGAAACCAGTTTAACAACCGGGTTGGTTCGGGCTTGTCGTTTTGGATTCCAACCAGTTTTTTCCCATCTCTATCAGTGGTATTTATGAAAAGTATGGGTGCAGGCCTAGCCCTAGGGTTGTCGTCGTTGGATTGTGTTTTCAAACTTCAGGGCCTAGAATGTTCAGATCAAGCCCAAATGCAATTTACATATTTCTTTTTTGGCTAAATAGATTAATTTAAAGGGGCAATTACATATTTTCTTCTTTAAACTTATAAAATTACATATTTTTTTAATTCATGCTTAAAGCATTGTATTTTATGTAGTGAAACTTATGTTTTGAAAAATATGTAATTTTTTTTGTGGAGAGAGGGGTATATGCAATTCTTTCAATTTTTAAAACCCATTAAAAATACAAGATTTAAACTGGACCACTTAAAAAGAAATAAAACATTTTACCACCAGGATCTCCTAAAATACAAATTTAAAGTATGCATTTTTTCTGCATTAAGAAAATTTGAATAGATTTAGTCGAGTAACTACTTCAAAGAACTCAGAAACATAGCGTAAAGGTGACCCAGTGACACACGCTCAATTTGCCATTGTAGCTATGGTATGGATAATGATTTGAGTACTTCAAGGATATTGTCCAAAGAAGTTCCAATCAAGCCTGTAGAACCAAAATTTTAAGCTTGCAATGCAAGAGTTTGATAGTTTCACATCAAATTATTGTGGAATTAAAGCTGTCAAAACTTTTACTGTCATCATCACAGTTAAGAAACTTTTTCATTTTGAAGGATTTAGTTAAATCCTTCAATGGTTTGTTTCAAGTTGCAATCTTTTGCATATTTAAACATTGAAAAATTGAATATAATGTTGAATGTTGTTGAAAATTATGGTTACGGGAATGAGTTGAATCTAATTTGGCATTTTAAGTTTTTAACATTTGATGTTTTTATTCAATACCAAGTGGTCGATGAAATGTCTATAAGACTTGGAACATGTTCATAACATCAGATCTTTTTTAGTTTAGTTCTTTAACTGGCTTCATGTGAATTCTAACCGACCCATATTGGTTTTGAATCAAATCAAGCGATTGAAAATAACTTATTTGGTTTATATAAAAGAAAACCAACTCGAGATGGACTACAACTTTGTTTTGTTTGTATACAACTACAGATGGACTACAACTTTGTTTTGTTTGTTACAAAGTTAAATTGTTTGTTGAGTAAATTACCATTTGCATCCCTGACGTTTATCCATTTTAACAGTTTACATCCCTATAGTTTCAAAATCTCGATTTGCATACCTGACATTTAATTTTTGTATCCATTTGAGTCCTCACCCTGACGTCATTAGATTTAACAGTTAGTTTTTGATAGATTGACAAAAATACCCTTAACCCCTTTTTATTAAAACCACCCTACCCCAACCTTCCCCTCCTCAGCAGTCAAACTCCACCACCACCACCACAACCGTAACAAACTCCACCATCACACCATATCACGCCAAATGCTCCGACATGAAATCAATGGATCCAATGGAGGAGTCTCCACCATCGCACCTACATGGCGATTTGGAGCAGCGGCGGCAGGTGTTGGCCGGAAACCACCCACGAAGTCGGTTTTACGAGGAGTTTTGGGTGGTGGCGAAGGCGGTGTAGCTGCTGCATCGGGTGGCGTACAGAATCACTTCGCTCGTAGTACGACGTTCCGACGATTCCACTCGTCGTCCTCCGCTCATTCATCGCAAACCACTCCGCAGATTCGAGATCCGCAAGCTTCAAACTCCCTCGCGAATCGAACAACACGTTATCAGGCTTGATATCATGATGCGCGATACCTAACCGATGTGGACGTGGTTGTCGTCTTCGTAGAGGCGATAGATCTGGACGATGTTAGGGTTTCCGTCGAGGATTTGTAGGATTTTGGGCTCTTTTTGCAGGCATTTGCGGTCGGTGTGGTCGTTGAGGAGGCATTTGTCGATTGACTTACAGGCGAAGGAGTCGCCGGAGACGGTGGAGTAGCAGTGGGCGGAGGAGAAGGCGGAGATGGCGGTGGTGGCTAGTGGGTCGACGGTGGAGGGGTAGGCGGTGGTGCGATGGTTGACTGGAGGGTTTTGTTGGTGGGTTGAAAATGGATGGAGTTATGAAAATAATAAAAAATAGGATTAAAAGAAAATGATAAAAATACCCTTACATAAGACAAATCATGTGGGGTTTGTTAACAGAATTGACTAACACCGTTAGTCATTTTAATTCAAATGGTTACAAAATAAAAACACTAGTGATGCAAACGGTTAAAACTATAAACGTCAGGTATGCAAATCGAGATTTTAAAACTATAGGGATTCAAACGGTTAAAATGGACAAACATCAGGGAGGCAAATGGTAATTTACTCTTGTTTGTTTTAACCATGTGAATTAGGAAACTAAGAGTATGCAAATCATATTAATGCATTAATTTAGTTTAAAAGATACATTGATCCTTAAAATTTATTCAACTTTAAAAACCTCTCAAATCTCATTTTCTGTATATACTTATACTAAATTTAGTAAACCCGTGTGTTACACGGGTTGAATCAATAAAATATTAATATAATAAAATTTATTAGTTATAAAATAATATTTTAAGATATGATATGACTGAAATTATATATGAGAAATGACTATGGTAATAAAACTGTTATATCAAATTTTTAAAAATTTGTTATTAATTTTTTTCAAAAAAATAAACATTTTGTTTTAAAACAAACCGAATAAAAATATTATTTTTAAAAATTTCCTTATTATAACTCCCAAATTTAATTATTTTATTTTGAAAAAAATTAATTTCTTTACTTTTTAAAAATACCAATTTAAAATATTTCGTATTTTTTAAAAAATTTATGCTTTAACAATTTATTATTTTATAAAAAAATTATTTATTTAGAAATAACATTAATAAATAGATATAAATCTTAATTTATTAAATTTAAAAAAATATTAAATAATATTATTAGTAATTAAAATAATTATTTAATAGAGAGAGAGGCGGGGAAATTTTGATGATAATGATTGTGGTGTTGACACGCATTATCCCAAGATACCCATTTATTAAAGTAGGAAGATTTTAATTAAAAAAATTATTTTTAAATTAATATGTTTTCTCTTTCTTCGAATAACACACTAACAATATAACATGGGAAGTATAAATAGGGGTTGTACTAAATCTTTATGTTTATATAATTACTAGGTTAGTCCCCGTGTAATACACGGATTTAACAAATACAATATTAAATTATTATTAATAAAAAATTATGTATTATAAAATCATGCTTGAAAATAAAATATGATTATAACTACGTATAAATAGATATTTTAAGTAAATAAATAATAATGTATTTTTCTTAAACTTTTATTTTATAAAAAATTGTGATTTTTAAATATATTGTTTTAAGAAAAATGATTTTTTTAAAAAAATTCGTTGTATTCTATATTTTATAATTTTTTTAAAAAGTGTGTTTTTAATAAACAATAGGTTTTTAATTTTTTAAATTATTTATTTTTTAATTTGAAAATAGTATGAGTAATATTATTAGTTCAATATTATTATTAATAATATACAGAAATAAAAAAGTAAGTATAATGAGATCTATAATTGTTTCACACTTATTTTAGTTTTTTTATAGATAGATAGATAAGCTAAACAATTTTTAAATAAACGGATTAAATTTTAATATAAAATATATATGTAAAATTAACATGAATAATTACAGTATAATATTTTAATGTAAAATATAATTAAAATTATATATAGGTAATAGTTCAAAAAATAAAATAATTATACCATTTTTTAACTCTCTTATGTAAATAATTTTATTTTTAAACATTCGTTTTAAAAAATTTTATAAAAAATATTTTTTTATAAAAATCTTGTTTTTAAAAAATATGATTTGTAATTATTCTGCTTGTTTTAATTGAATTGTTTTAAAATATTTCACCTGTTTATAATTTTTTTAAAACACAATGATTTTAAAATATTTTGTTCAAAAAATATTTAATGATTTAGAAAATTTCATATTATATAAACTTTAGTTTTTTGTTATTTAGATTTTAATTAAAAGATGTTATTTTTAAATTCTTTCATAAAATCTATTTTATAAAAAGATAGTTTGACTTAAAAAAATAGATAAGAGAGAGAAACATAATAATTATAAAAATTTATTTTTAATAAGAGAGAGAAACTTGTATGAGAATTTAAATTAGTATAACACCCTTTTGGAGGGAAAATTTAATTTGTGAATCTCTAGAAAAATGACAAGTGGTAAAAACATGGATTAAGATAATGACAAGTGGCAAAAGAAACCTTGCTTTATTAGAGGTTATAGATTTTTAACCAATGATCTTTAGTTTAACTGGTTAAGGTGAGATATCCATGATATGTAAATAACAAGGAGGTCAGGGATATAAGTCTCACTTTGAGCAAAAATTGCTCAGAGTTGAGCCAGTGAGTTTTCTGCGCAATGAGTTTCCTCCTGAGGGGGTTGGGGGTGCGATTCCGGCTGAGAAACTGATAGGTGGACCCGATTAAGATAATACCTATCCTACAAAGCAGGGTCGTACATTTGTCGTTCAAAAAAAATAATTATTTTTAATTTTCTCAAAATTTAAGGATGTTGCTGGGGGATAGGAAAACTACTGTCAAAAATAAATGTGAATGCCATGAGATGTTTTTACGGTACTGACTAGTCGAATCCACCACTGCTTGTTTAGTTTCCATTCTTTAAACCAGAGCTTTAGAAAACACACGTTTTCTATTAGGTGTTTTCTATTAGGTCACTAGCAACAGTTTCTTTTTCCCGTTTAGCACATTGGCGTCACATATGTTTTTTAAGTTTTCCCATTTTTTTCGTTTTATATGATGTCGTCCCAGACTTTCCCGTTTCCCCATTTTTCTCGATTTAGTTTTTAATCTGTGGGTGTGCTGACCGGCAAATCCCCAAGGAAATTCATCTGGTTGTAGCATCTCGGAATCAGAGAAGCTATATTTCTAGCTATCCCCGGTTTTTCCCCAGTGTCTTCCCACCGCCACTTCGTCCCCTTTAAACCGGGTTAACTGGTGACTCATTACAGGTGGACCGGTTTTTTTCCCTTTTTATTATTCATTTAGTGGCTTAAATTCTATTATTAATAACTTAATACATGAACAGAGGTTTCAAGAACACCGGAAGCTTCTAGTACCATTTTAACGCTTGAGAAATCAACATGTGACCATCATTCAATCTTTCAGAATATTCTAAACAACTGTAAACCCAATTCACATAACACCATGCAATTTGCAAAACATCTCAATCTAGATACCTTCTCGATGTTGATTGATGCGTATCAAATTCTCATGGTCCCATTGGAATCACATGTTGAGTTCTATATAATCATAATTTGGGGAAAAAGAAGTTGCATTTAATCGTCTGTTGAAGAATTTAATCGAGCCGGGGGTCTCTTTGGAAGTTGCATTTAATCGAGCCGGGGGTCTCTTTGGAAGCGGTCTCTCTACCTAACAAGATAGAGGAAAGACTCGCCTACACCTACCCTCCCCAGACCCTGCTCTTGAGTGGGATATACTGGGTTTGTTTGTTTGTTTGTTTGTTTGAAGAATTAAGACGATGATGAAGTTGAATCAAGAATCTCCGTCGTACTACGGTGTTCTCGGCGTTTCTGTTGATTCCTCCGGCGACCAGATGCGGCGAGCTTAACGGAAACTTGCTATGGTGTGATCTTATGCTTCTTGCTATAGCTCAATCGTTGAATTTTTGATTTGATAGATGAGGAGATTAATGGATGGTGTTTTTGATCTTGTGTGGTGTAGCAATGGCATCCTGATAAGTGTGCTAAGAATCCGTTGCTTATGGGGAAAGCAAAGAGTAAATTTCAACAGATTCAAGAGGCTTATTCAGGTAATTGTAGGTTTTGTTGTGTTATGTAACATGCATACCAACTGTTTAATGAAATGCGAGTTTTGATTTTTCTGATTTTGGGTGGTGAAATAGTGTTGTCAGATCAGAGAAAGAGATCAATGTATGATGTTGGATGTAATCTACAGACCCACCTATCAACACTCAAATTTACAGTTTGTATGTTGTTCCATGTTTTTGTTGTAATGATGTTTTGTTAGAGTAGTTATGAATGTTATAAGGTTTAATGGGGTATTTGTTAATATATCTTGGTTTTGACCAGTGTGTAGTATAATGATTCGATGGTCTGTATAACATGAACAACCATTTAAGTATCTTCTAAGTATCTAGATCTTTATTTCAAAAAATAAGGCAAAGTTTATATATTTTTATTTATTATAATTTGAACACCGGCACCTATCAAACATTCAAACTAGTTTTAAAGTCATATAACATGTTCATGCTCAATTGTTCATGACAGAATGACAGAATTGATTTCCAATCACTATGTATTGAACAAGTTAAATGGGAGGGAAGAAACCCAAACTGAAATGCATATAATTTCCTAATTACTTTACTCGGGGTTTAAAATAGTATTATAACAACATAGCTTAATCTAAATACTTAACACACTAGATATGTATAAAAAACATAAAAAAAGTGCCTGAAGTGTGTTCTACTCATTCTGATATATGGGCTTGTTACCATGCAACCTAACCTCTTCGGACAGCCATTAAAATACATTAGTGTAATGCATATAACTTCCTAACTAGCATTGGATCCCGCGCGTTGCTGCGGGTCTTCTTGTAATGTCGTGAAAACCGTCCAAATTGTTCTAGAGAACAGCAACTGTTTTGACCTGTTTTGACCCATAACCTATTAACAACCCGTTTTGACCCATATCAAATACCAACCGTTTTGACCCATTTCCAATACCACCCTTTTTGACCCACAACCAATACCACCCGTGTTGACCCATACCAAGTTTCAATAGTGTCGAGCCATAACCGATATCACCTATTTTGACCCATAAATAATATCACCCAAGATGGCCAATACCAAATATCAACCGTTTGACCCCTAACCAATATCACCCAAGCTAACCCATATCTAATATCAACTGTTTCGACCCAGAACGTTAGAGTAGTTATGAATGTTATAAGGTTTAATGGGGTATTTGTTAATATATCTTGGTTTTGACCAGTGTGTAGTATAATGATTCGATGGTCTGTATAACATGAACAACCATTTAAGTATCTTCCAAGTATCTAGATCTTTATTTCAAAAATAAGGCAAAGTTTATATATTTTTATTTATTATAATTTGAACACCGGCACCTATCAAACATTCAAACTAGTTTTAAAGTCATATAACATGTTCATGCTCAATTGTTCATGACAGAATGACAGAATTGATTTCCAATCACTATGTATTGAACAAGTTAAATGGGAGGGAAGAAACCCAAACTGAAATGCATATAATTTCCTAATTACTTTACTCGGGGTTTAAAATAGTATTATAACAACATAGCTTAATCTAAATACTTAACACACTAGATATGTATAAAAAACATAAAAAAAAGTGCCTGAAGTGTGTTCTACTCATTCTGATATATGGGCTTGTTACTATGCAACCTAACCTCTTCGGACAGCCATTAAAATACATTAGTGTAATGCATATAACTTCCTAATTATTCATTTATATGTTTTAAATTTAATTAGATAATTGATGTGCTTGCAATATTATGTTAAAAGCACATCCTGCAAAGAAACCCATACAATACAGTTCAAGTTCGATAATTTTACGACTTATGACGTATCAGATATTATTCTTGACGAAAGATCCATAATACAAATAAGTTGTTTATAGATAAAAACGATGATCAAATCAAATACACAAAAAAACAATTAAATAAATGATAAAATACCAAAATCAACAAGAAAATTCTTGAAAGAACCGAATTTGAGCATCAAATAAACAAAAGGAAGGTACCTGCCCGAGGAGCGCCAAGCTGATACTACTTTTAAAGATGACCCGTCTAGTCTCTCACCGGGCGAAGGTGGTCAAGGGCTTTGTTGGAGCGACTCACAAGAATGTATCTTATGACTAACTTGCCTTCAAATTCTTGTTTAATCTTAGAATTGGTGCAATATTGACAAAGTCGAATATCAAAATCAATTTCTGTGCCACTTTTTGATTCATCAAGAATAACAAACGAACCACGTCCTTGCAGACAGCTCTCAGAAAACAATTTCTTACACTCTTCAATTAGTCCCGACTAGCCTCCGATTAGTCGCTGATTAATCGCTAATCGGAGGTTGGCCGCTTTGATTTCACCAAATCGCATGTCCTTGGCGCTAATCGGTCAAATTTGGTCAAAGCCGGACCAAATCGTCCTAATCGGCGGTGTTCCGACGATGAGAACGGCCGGATTTGTCTATTCTGGTGACGGATTAGTCTATTCCGGCGCCGGATTTGCCGATTCTGGCGCCGAACTCCGACGCCGGTGACTGAAACGGGAGGAGACAGAACGACGGGGATGACGTGCTTTGAAATTATTTAATAAAGTTTAGATATTTTGATATTTAACCCCCTCCATATTTATCAATTTACAATTTATCCCCCTAACTTGTAAATTAATACATAATTAAGTATAAAATTAATGTTATAGCTACATAAATTCGTAAAATTATACACAAAAGTCCGATCCGATTAATTCCGATTAATCCCTAGTCGGTACCACACCACCCGACTAGCGCCTAGCGATTTCTGCAACATTGCACTCTTGATAGTGATAACCAAAACAAGATTGACATTCACATTTCCAGCCCATGGTTTGACTTTGACAAACATCAGCCATGTTGACTTCATCAGACACAATTTTTACCACTTCTTCCCCAAAAAAATCAAAGGTATAAACTTTACCAAATCTAGCAATGAATTATCAGGCATTTCTAAACCTACCTCAGTGAAAATCATATTAGAATCCATATTTTTGTTATATCTTATGTCAAGAAACTAAGTGATTAACCATAAAGTCCAAAAACAAAACAAACATGTTACAGCAAAAAACAAAACTCCATTAGAATTTTTGATGCATATTATGTAAGAAAAAAACAAATGGCTAGATTTAAACTAAGAATGAAACAATATCACGCACTATATAAAAGGAAACCAAACCTGCATTAAATTTGAAGTTACAAGTTCTTAGCTGATGATAAAGGGTAAACAAGACAAGAAATCAAAACAATACATCACATTACCCTTAAGATAAGATAAATTAAACACCAACAAGAGACGGGGTGAACAAAAAGCTACAAAACAAAGACTCACGAATTCGAAATCGGGCAAGGTCGCAGAGCTGCTGGAAAGCCTTCGACATGATATTGTATTGTATAAGCATTATCCCAGTTACTTCCAACACAAGAAACGAATCCTCCTCTCTTTCCCCAAGCACAAGCGCGAGCACCTCAATCTCAGTTTCAGGAAAATTCGCAACAACACATTCGAAATCAACATGGTACTTGACAGACCACCCAGAAAAGTAGTCACTGTTCATCGCATAAACAGTTATCTGTTGAAGAGGCGGCACAAGCATCCTTGCAATAAGCAAGCGATCATGCGACAGGAATAACTTATCATGAAGAGTATATGTTATGCCATACAAGCTTGTGTGGTTATCTACATGTATAAAGTCTACATCTTCTAGACTGAAATGAGAAACAGATGTACGGGACAGCCAATGAATCGCACCACGCCAGTAAAGGACCCCTCGACGAAAGTTCATAAAAGAGTATAGAAAAAAAGTGTGAGCACAAGCCCTCCAATTGCCTGTTTCTGAGGAATAAACCTCAATATGAACGATCCTACCCCCGGGCAAATCTTCATGAGCATACACGATTTTATAGTGAGGTGACACCTTAGGATCAAAAGCTATAGGCAAACCCTTAACAAATCTATTAGGTTTCCAAACATGAGGCAATGGAAGCAACTTATACTGGTTTATGGTTGGATTGTATACATATATCTTATCCGGAGGGACGATCGGTTTTAGGGCTTCTGGTGAAAGTAGGATCGGTGATGAGAGAGAGCCATCGTTTGCACACCGATTTACAGAGGCGTAAGGATCTTAGAGGTAATTGGGCTAGGATGATACGCAGATGATCGTCCAACAAACGCACCTCATCCGATGCATTGATTTCATCCGATTGCTCCATCTTCATACCAGGTTTAGGGTTAGGGTTTCGTTGCAGCGGAAGCAGATCTTGACAAAGACGGTTGCTTTGAAGCAGAAGATTCATGATTTTGGTTCGATTAGGGTTTGGATGGTGATTGCAATGGTTGTCGCCGGAAAAAACGAACACAGGTGGGGGCAGATGATCGATGAACGAATGTTTCCCTTTTACCATTTACCTATTTACCTATTATCAAAGATAGACAGCGATGAACAGTAATCACCGTCTCTTTGTCAGGC
Source organism: Flaveria linearis (assembly GCA_024085815.1). NCBI lineage: Eukaryota > Viridiplantae > Streptophyta > Magnoliopsida > Asterales > Asteraceae > Flaveria > Flaveria linearis. The sequence goes on from CM044008.1 coordinate 3,499,304, forward strand.
GCTGGTTGGTCTTTTCTTTTCCCTTTTGCGCGTTTTTGATTTTGGTATTAATGTGTTTGATTGGGCTCTGGTTGTGTATTTCTTTTATGGTTCAGCTGGTTTGGGTTTTGTTTCTTTGGCTGCTGGGTTTGTTGTTCGAGTCCGGGGGGGGGGGGGGGGGGTGGTTTTGTTCCTTCTCTGTTATGTTTTTAATGGGTTAGTTGGGTTTTGTACGGCTTGATTTTGAACGGTGTTGTTGCCTTGGTTCAAATGGGTAAGCAGTGTTGGGATAACCGCAGCAACTTCACGTGCCACTATAGCAGCAATCTTGCGGCCAGAGCTTCTAGATCGGGAGCGGTTTTGACGAGAAGACATGCTGTATAATATGGAACGAAGAAACCTCTATAAGAAACGGTAATTGGTTTTTAAAACTTTTCAAAATAATAAAATCGTTAATGAGATTGTTTAGAATAACAATGAGAGGTTAGGAGTGTAAACGTTCGGTTCGCAAACCAAAACGAATACGGTGACTTATCAAAGTATTTGTGTCCACCACAACCTTAATGAGGACATGCGTACCTATAAGCGAATACTCATCTCGAGGGTTCCCAGGTAAGGTAATCAATTTGTATGAATACCTTGCCTAGACAGAACACCTTAAGATACAGGTATCCCACTCTTCCAGCATTGCATGTTCTCGGTCATGTGACACGGACTTTGACGAGATTTGAAAACCATGAATAACAATCGAGTTTGTTGTGGGGGTGGGGGGGGGGGGTGGGGGTGGGGTTGTGGTTTTGTTCCTTCTCTGTTATGTTTTTAATGGGTTAGTGGGACAGGTGTTTCTCCCCTGCCTCTCTGATAACTGACGTGTGTTGCACTGGTCTCTTCTTTCCGCATAATAGATTTCTTCCATCTTTTGTCTGAGAACTTGATGTGGCCGACATGCGCGTTCTTCTCCGTCTTTGAAGATTTTTGATTTCGTGGTTTCGGTCTCCGTTCATCGATTACCAGGTTTGTGGCTTTCGGTTGCAACCAGAACCCAATCAAATGTATCCATTTTTGACCTAAAAAGAGGCTTGGCTTAGGACGAAGATGGGTATGTATGTGATTTTATCTTTATCATGCGATTATTTGTTGCAACTGGTGTGAAATGAGATCTGTTGCAGTGGGTATGAGACTATTAGAGACACATAAAAACATATTGGTTCATCCAAACAGTAGAAACTGAAAATTCCTGTTTGAAGTCACAACTATCAGTTCTGGTCTTCTTATTTTGTTGAGCTCCGTTCTATGGTGTTGAGGGCTGGGGGCTTGGTATTTGGGCTGCGCTGCTACATATAGTCCTCAGATTACGGCTAGAAAGGAAGGTGTTTGATGTAGTTTTGTGACAGATATTATTTTATAGACCCGATTTTTGTTTGTTTGATTGTGTGTATAGGGTTTTAGATTTCGACTTCTCGTACATTGGGTAACAACTCACTGAAAATTGAAATCTCCTCATCAATCAATCAATCGCAAATTAGGGTTTGTTCCTTAGATAGTTAGTGATTATCGTATTGATTTGAGTTCAGAGTTCAAACTTGTTCATGTAATCGGTTCAGGTGTGTGTTGAATCCTTCAAATTCTGTTGTTTAGTGTTTGAATCTGTTCGAATTTGAGGTTTCAGAGCATTTTGTATCGATTCATGGTGATTTGATTATCCTTTTGTGCGATAATATGTTCTTAGTGCTTGTTATCAGTGTGTAATCCATTTGATGTTGAATTTCAATACGAATTTGGTTGATTATTGATTGAATTGATTGTGATTTGATATCATGAGTTGAATTTGGAGATTAGTGTGATGATGTTCATGATTGGTGATTAAACTTGAGTTATATTTTGATTTATATGAAGTTTGAATAGATCACAGAAATTATATGTATGGCTTTTGATAATTTTGGCTTGAGTGTTCTTTTCATGTTAAAAGTTGTTTTTTTGGGTGATTTACACTATGCTGCAACTTGGTTTGACTTTGTAAAGTTAGCCGAAAGTGGTTAAGTTGCGAATCTACATAGTAATAATGGTGGATGTGTGGCTGGTTTTAGTTTGAAGTTCGTAGTTGTGTTTTAATGGTAGAGTTTTGCGAATTCGTTCGACTGACTGAACAGGATGAATTCCTCGTCCACTCAGGTGGTGTTTGTTTTTCTACAAAAGAGCTTCTGAAGCTCTTTTGTCTGCGCCAAAAAGAGGCGGGCAGACGTTTATGGTCTGCAGAGTGTTTGTTTTTCTGAAGACATTTCATTAAAAAAGGTCTGCGTGACCTCTTCTTGGAGAAGAGGTGGAACAATGTCTTCTGAGATCTTCTAAACTCTTCACACTTCTTAATACTCCTCTCCTCTCACCCACTGCCTCCACCTCCCCGTCGACCCCACCTTCGAGCCACCTTCGCAACACTGCCACCGTCGCCGCACTACCACCGCCCTCCCCTCCGCAGCCTACCCCCTTCGACCCCCCTTCGAGCCACCTTCGCAACAGCCCATTCTTCCCCCTTCGAGCCACCCTCTTCTCCCTCAACCTCATCTTCATAATCATCGTCTTCAATCGGATCCCTGTGTAACATCCTCACCACCGGAAACAACTCCTCCTCTTGTTCATAATCCTCTTCGTAATCCTCCTCATCGTCTTCGTACTCTTCATCATCGTCATCAAATTCATCATCGTCTTCAACTCCGCCGGTGTTTAAAACCTCTAAATCAATCGGCAACGCGATTCCTTCAGGAATCAAATGCTCCTCACGTCCTCTATCGTCGTAATCATCCTCATGCTCATCATCGTCCTCTTCTTCTCCTTCGAATTCTTCGTCTTCGGGCTCTTCATCTTCGAATTCTTCCTCGATTTCGATCAATCTGAATCTGTAATCATCCATTGTTCTTGCGATGAGTATTTCCAAAGCCGAATAGATGAAAAAGAAGAATAGACGAACAAAATCGAGATTGATTACTGCAGTGACCATTAAAATTAGGTTTTCAACAGTGAAGGGAATTGGAAGAAACAGTGAAGGGAATAACGAAGAGGTGGGGTGTGTTTTATAATAATAATAATAATAAAATAATAATAATAATAATAATAATAACAACACTGCAGATGTTAAAAACAAACAGTATTTTTCTTGCAGACTGCAGACGTTTGGTCCACCTCTTCTGCTACAGATGTCTGCAGATGTGGTCTGCAGACTGCAGACGTTTTACCTCTTCAGAAACAAACAGCACCTCAGTATCTCAAAGCGAAGAGGATGGATGTATACGACCCGATTCAACAGTTTAGCATGTGGGGAGATTTCAAAGGTAACATCTATCAAGATGCAGCTGCAACCATGATTATAGAGGTGGATGCAAAGCTAGAGAACCAGCTCGTAAACATTCAGTTTCCTCTTTCTCATATTTTTTAAACAAATCTACTGTTGTTTTCCTAAAAGTACCATGCATAATCTGTTTTATTAGTCAGAGGATGCTTCACATACAACGGATGGACCTTCGAATCAGTGTGATCAAGAAGCTAGTAAACCAGTTGATAAGGTACAATATATGGCATCTTCTTTCAGACTGTTACTTATTCATCTATGGGTAATAGAATTTCATCATCTTTTTAATCTTTCTGTTTCTGGATTTAAAAGTCTGTCACCTGCCATCTCAATATGTTATGTGGAGGTGTGTGTGAATGTGTGATTGTAGATTATTTTCTGATGAATTAGGAAACTGTAGTTCTGTATGGCGTTCTTGTGTGACAACAATGCATATTAATCCATTTTTCATGACATTTTTGTTAGTCACCCCTCATTCACACATCCTATTAATAAGTGAAGTTTTTAATGTTCAGGTTTTGAGACGCCTAGCACAAAACCGTGAAGCAGCTCGAAAAAGTCGTCTGCGGAAAAAGGTAAGGAAGCTGATGCCTGGATATGAAAATAGGAACCGTTGATTTATTTTTACGAAATTGGGCATGATTTGTTATAATTGAGCATAGCTTTCAACACCACTAAAAGCTTAGTATCTTAAAGTCATCTACTTTCACCGTTAAATACAGTTAAAACTGAACGAATCTTATAATGCCAAAAGAACTTGTTTTGATTATATAACGCTAACTGTGAATCTTTTGTTTCATAGGCCTATGTTCAGCAGTTGGAAGCTAGTCGTTTGAAGCTAGTTCAACTCGAACAAGAACTTGAACAAACTAGGGCACAAGTAAGCCAAATTGTCATCGTTGAAATATTAAATTCCATAGCACGTTTTTGTTTACATATTTTTTACCATATTTGATTTCTGCAGTGTGCTTTAGTGAGTGGTGGAGTCAATGCTAGTCAACATGGGTATTGTGGAGCTGCAAACTCGGGTATATATTCTTCAGATGTTCTGAAGTTTCTGTTCTTTCGTGAAGTAAATGTCTCTTAGTGACACCTGCAGGAATTGGTGCATTTGAGATAGAGTACGCGCAATGGGTCGAAGGACAAAATAAAAAAAACTATCGCTTTGAAGACAGCATTGCATTCGGCTTTGGATGATACAGAGCTTGATATACTTGTCAAAGACACCATGAATCACTATGCTAACCTCTTCAACATTAAAGCAACTGCAGCAAAGGCAGACGTCTGCTATCTCATATCAGGCGTCTGGAAAACATCAACCGAACGCCTTTTCTTGTGGATTGGAGGCTTTCGACCATCAGACCTTCTAAAAGTAAGAAACAAATTGACCATTATCATTTCCTTTTCTTATAAATAATCTAGGAATTTAATATTATGTTTACTCTTTCTTTTTTATTTTTTGTTGTCAGTGGATGATTTGGTTAGTGGTTATCCATCAACCAATAAAGTTATTTCCCACTTTCATTGATCAACCAACTGTTGTGTCACAGTTGGCTGCATACCTATCATGAGTGCTGGTCTATTAGATAATACTGAGTGTTTAAAACTTCTTACAGTTTTGTAATTCCATTTATCTACTTCAATCATAGTTTATGTCTTGTCAAGACACAAAAGATAGAGTGATGAAGTGTAAATTGCTTACAGCCGTGTGCAGGCAGTTATCGTTTCCATATAGCCTTATGCTTGTATATAGTTCAACTGGCACATAACTTTTCAACTCAGTTGTTATTATTATATTATGATTATGCTTAACTATTAACATGAACTAATCATGTTATTATTGCGTGCATGTAGGTTCTTGTACCACAGCTTGACCTGCTGGACCAACAATCTCATGATCTGTATAACCTGATTCAAGCATGCCAGCAAGCCGAAGATTCTCTCTCACAAGGAATGGAAAAACTTCAGCAAACTCTGGCAAAGGCTGTCGCGTGCGGTCAGTCCTTGGGTGGAGGTTGCTATGAGATGCGTAATGCAATGGATAAACTAGAAGAGCTAGTAAGGCTTTTTATTCAGGTGATATGATTGTTTTGGTAATTGAAAACACACTGATTATATTATTTTTATTTGTTTTTTCAGTATTTGATAATAAAAATAAAAATTGTAGTGATTTAAATTATGAATTCTTGCAAGCCGGCTGATTACGTTCGTCACGAAACCCTTCAACAGACACTACGTTACTTAACCACCCGACAAGCTGCTCAAGGGTTAATCTCCTTAGGTGAGTATTTCCAACGCCTTCGTGTTCTGAGTTCAGCTTGGGCTACGAGACTTCGTGAACCTGGCTAATTATACTTCCTGAACCCACGCCACAATGGTCTCTGTGTATAAAGAAATGAAATTATACCCTCTAGTAGTATTTGGCAGTTTTTCATTAGCCTTCCACAATTAAGAAGTTACATAAATATATATCTTCTATTTGATGATGATCATCATCATCATCATGTCAAAAGTAGAAGTGTGTAAGTAGGAGTAGTTTATGTTTGTATAGTTTATATTCTCTTGGAGATAATTTTTGGTGAGTATTCAAGACATGAATATTGTTGATTTAAAAACAATTGCTTGTGGTATGGTTTATACATTGTACAAAGTAGGATTTTCAGTCTCAGGAATGTTGTTGTTTGAAGGTACTAAAACAATGGTGGAATTTAGTAAGAAATTGAAACACTTGAATACATGTCAAAAGCTTAAAGTTTGTGATTGTTGCAATTAACTGTAGTTGTTTCTGTATTTTTGTAAGAGTTAGGCAGCATGGAGAGGTTGAGTTAAAACATATCAATAAGGGTTGGAAAGGTTGACTCGTAAATATCTATTGTTTGTTTATTAGATTTTGTAAGGAGTAAAATTCGGATTAAAAAACTATAATATTATCATGGTCGTAGAATCTTTAACGATTGTAAAAATCGCTAGGTGCTAATCAGACGGTGTGTTACTGATTGGTGATTAATCGAGATTAATCGGATTGTAATTTTTATATATATTTTTTTAGTTTTAATATAAATACTCACATTTTTATGTGTGATTTTCTATAAGTGTTCAGTTATATATACATATATATATGCCTACATACATATATTTGGCACGAATTTCCAAGTTTTGGCTCGAATTTTTAAAGTTTACTGCAAAATCGCTAGAATTTCACCTGATTTTGGCGTTTAGCATACTTTCGCAACTGATTCAATTGCACGTTCCTGAGGAGCATGTAGAACAATTGTTGTGGATCCCACAACATATAGAGCACAACCAAGGACCCCAAAAACATGTAATTTTTCTTGTAAAATGATATGTGCGAGTACAGCGCTGAGATACGGAATAATAATAACGTCAGACTGTTATGTGAAAGCAAAAGAACAATTCAAACATAGTTGTGAGGCTGTACATACAAAAGGTATTGTAGGTTTGTTATTGTTAGATACGTTGTTGATAGCTAGGCATTACAAAATAGGTGAGTTCTTCTGTTTGTAGATACAAAAGCAGCAGTGAAGGAGTGAAAGTCACAAAAGGTCACAGGCTTGCATATGAACAGATCAGTTCCCTGATTTATGTTATTGTCTTCATTTTCTTAGAGAAGCTGGATTCGCTTTCTGTGCATGTAAAATTGATTCGTTTAGCAGAACAACAATGATAATAGATCAAATAATAAGGACAAAAAATAATATTAGATGTTTTCCTGATGGTTGAATCCATATCATCTTTTGTTGGCTGGCTTTGATTGAATTAGGTGTTGTCAGAAAATGGGGAGTTGCAGCAAGGGAGATGAAGGTATTTGTGAATAACTGGTGTATCAAAATTTAGCCTCATACTTGTTGTTGGCTGTGGTGTTGTTGGTACTGGTGTACCTGCGGTTGGAGGTTTTGTTGTTGTTGCATATTCCTGTTGGCTAGGTTCTCTGGCTTTTTTGATTGATGCTCGTACAGTGTCTGAACGTGTGTCTCTTTATGCTTGTATTTGGAATCTCATTTTTCTTCCCCTTAGGCTCTGGATTGGTGCTGGCATTTCAAGTGTTGTTTCGCAGGCGTCTTGGATTCTTAATTCTGAGCATTCAATACCTACCATTGTGGTTACGACTTCATGGAGTATCGTGGCAGTTATGGCAACTGTGTCATCTGAGATTATCACAGAGATATGATATCTACGTTTAAAAATATCTAACTATCAGGAAGAGAGGTAGTATACTATTGTGTTTGATTTTTACTTATGTGTGCTTTGCATTGTCAAATCTGCCGTGGGTGGGGCAGTACCATATTTGTCCGGTTGGAAATATTTCATGGAGCATACTGGACATAGATTGAGGTACCAATCAGTGGTTGGAAGTATTTGAGTGATTGTTGCATCACATGTGAATGTCTTTCCCTAATTTGACGACGAAGATACGTGTATTTTAGTCGAGTAAATTTGTAAAAGAAAAGTAACATAAAGACGACTTGGTAGATGGGGTTTTGTTAGCGTACTGTAAGTTCTGAGTTCTGTTTTGAAGTATGGTTGTTATAGTTGTCATCTTGTCTGAGGCAGTTATTGGGTCTTGTATTCCTGTGAAGGAGTCTTCCTTGTCTTTATGCCTGTTGGAAAAAGAATCTTTTCTAAGCCTTTTATTTTGTGTATGTTTTTCTGCTGAGATTAGTGGTGTGAGAAGTTACCTGTTTAGGAGTTCCTCGGTTTGCTGATGGTTGGGATTTAGATATACGAAAGTTCCGAATGTGGAGTTCAAACGTGGTTTACCTATAGTTGTGTGTCGGGTGTGGTTACTAATTGGTGTGACATGTAAGTGGATGTAAATATGTTTACCTAAAAAATGTGATGCTTTCATAGCAGTGACAACTATAACAGGCGGTCTGTCTGCATTCTCAATTAGTTGCCTGTCAAAACGTTCTTTTGATGTGGAAATCTCTTCCCAAAGTGTTGCTTTAATGTCTTGATCACTGTGTAAGAATAAATATCTTTACAATAACTCATTTAAGTAAAGATATGCAGAGAAGAACATTTATTTATCGTTGTATCTTATAAAATCAGGTATGCTATTGATAACCTAATAGATACGACTTCTTATTATAATAACATAACGTATGGGTCAAATAAAGTTGCAGCTAAAATTTGACTTTTTCTTGTATTCGCTATAATTTTTTCCATAATACGTATTTAGAACAAGTTTTTTCCGAATGATACAATATATCAGTTAGAAATGTTTTAAATTTAATGCCTCGCATCAATTTCTTGATAGGAACAATCATGGTGATAGTACCTTGCATCAAGGAGTGTTAGAATTACATAAGGGCTGTTGTCTTTTTTTGATCTATCCTTCAATCCTTGCAAGATTCCATTAAATCTGTGGTAGGTACAAAGATAGTATTAGTTTTGTTTGTGCGTATAGCTATATGTTCTTTTAGTATTGGCCGGTTAAATTCGGGAGCGTTTGAGTAATTAGTAGTGATACCTGTAATAATTTCCTCGTTGTTAGATAGGTTCTCAAGAGATGCACGATTGGAAAAGTTAAAGTATTGTACTGGTAGATCTTCAGTGTCAGCAATAGGTGTGATTGAGCTTGCTGCGCCTATTCTCATGTTCACTGGATGTGATAAGGCATTGAAATGTTTGTTTGGTTCAGTACAGGCGTAACCTTCGATGCGATAACAACTATTTTGGTTTATGATTGATTCCACGAATTTTGATCTGTTGAGCCATGTGCTATTGCTTGAATTGCATCTCCCTGGAACACAAATAATGATATCAGTGATTAACTCATATAAAGCAATAGTAGTATAGTTTATATTCTGTGTATAGGTAGTTTAGTAAGAATAGAAGATATGATGTTTGTGTTTTTGGAAAATAGCAGAAGCATTTTAGATTTAGGGTTTTAGCTACCTATGAATACTTACAAAGCGATCGACAAAGATGTAGCATGTAGAAAACTTTCTGAATCATGGGTTCCATTTTCGCAAAACCCGAACCTCAACAGCTAATCCGACAGCTCTAAGTTTGAGGGAAGCAAGTCTTTCAGTTTCCATTGGAGTCCACCTGTCCAGTTTATGCGAAAGAAATGACTTTGCTATCGGACATTTATTTTTATATGAATAAGCGACTATATGTGGATAAGAGAGAATGAAGGTTGTAGGTTAACACCTGCAGTTTGTCAATGTCATTTAAGAAATCAGAAAAGACAACATTTAGGGTCATGTTGGACTTTGCATAACCACCATGTTCTATGAGAACTTTTAGTGCATTTGGTGATATGGCTCTAGACAAAGCTACATAAAGTTGTCCATGACCAAAAATAGGCTCAAGTAAGTATATTGCAATTTTATTTAATGATTGGCCTTGACTTTTGTTAATGGTCATTGCATAGCATGTTCTAATTGGAAATTGACGTCTAGTGAAGACGAAAGGTAGTTCTTTGTTATTGTGTACAAAGTTGATTCTAGGTATGTAAACTCTATGACCTACTGAGGTACCGGTGATAATATGGGCCTCTATGACTCTAGGAAGTAGTTGTGAGACCAAAAGTCTAGTACCGTTACATAGTCCTACTTTTTGATCTATGTTTCGTAGCAACATGACGGGGGTATTTTTTTTCAATGATAAGTGATGGTGTGGGGTGCCAGAAAAGTTTAGAAGGTTTAGATATTCTACTGGATACATTTCGTCAGTGACTCTGTTATTTTTAGAGTGTGGAACCGTAGTGTCTGTGCTTAAGTATGTCATAGTTTCACCAGGACACATGTTGTGAACAATTTCGTTTATCTGATCATCTGTTTCATTTTTTAGACAGATTATAGCTCTATTAGCTATTATGTCAGCTGTGGGATAATCTAGTATATCTTTATCATATATAAAGTCTATTAAATCATTAAGTGCAGTGCTGGAAGGCTCGATGATATATTGATATGGGATTTCAATAATTTTAGTATCAGAGCAACCTGTTTCAATAGGTGTACCAACCTTACCATCGCCAATATCTAACAACCATTCTGAAAACAAATGTACCTGATTTGTAGAAAATGGTTGATATTCGGAACATAACAGGTGCTTGTTTACTCTCAGCCAAAAAACTTTAAAGTGAAACCACAAATATGATCTACATATACATGAAGCTATTATTTCATATTTTGATGCCTTCGGCCTGATTGGAAGAGTCTGCCTAAAATCGCCTCCTAATAAAACTGACTTTCCACCAAAAGGTTTGGATTGATCATCAACAATGTCTCTAAGTGTCTTGTCTAGTGATTCAAAGCACCTTCGATCACTCATTGGAGCTTCATCCCAAATTATTAGTGATGTTTCTAAAAGTAGTTGGGCTAGTTGTGTGTTCTTCTTTATATGACAAACAGAGTTCTCGGTCAATTCTAAGGGTATTTTGAAACGAGAATGTGCTGTTCTTCCTGATGGTAGTAATAATGATGCAATACCTGAGGCAACGACAACCAATACAATCCTTTCCTTAGATCTCAAATATGAAATTAAGGTTTTCCACAGATATGTTTTCCCGGTACCACCATGACCATACACAAATGCTAGAACCTGTGTTGCTTTAGAGATGGAGTCCAAAACATAGTCATAAATGGACAACTGATCTGAATTTAATCCGGAATAAAGGCGAAGGTGTTCGTTAGTCAAAGCTTCGATGTCATACGTTTTTTCCTCCAGCAGGAGACGGTTTTTAAGAGCTGATTGCATCGATTTGGTTGGTAACGGTAAGCCAAACTCGGATAGAGATCATGGGTTGGTGCTAGATTTCATTAAGAATTCTAGTTCAAACAATACGTATTCACGTAAATAGTTGTTGTTATAAAGGTATGAGAAGAAGTGGAGACCTGAGACAACCGACGTGTAACATCGTCACTCATTTTTTGCCAATGTTCTTCCCAGAGAGATAATGGGTTTGAGATCTCACAAAACATAAGCATGTGAACAAATAAAGACCTTAGTTCCGCTGATGATGCCCATTAAGATGCTTCCAACAGTGCCTCTGACCATTCTTAGTCATCACCAATAAGTCCTAAATCCTCGCAAGCAGAGCGGAAGGTGGGATAGATAGTGCCAGACAGAGTGCGTAGGTCGGCATAAGAGGTGCAACCGATTTGATGGTTCAAAAGTATTCTTAGATAAAACAGTTCACCGCAGGATGGATGTACATATGTAAGTCTCGCGATACTTGGTGGTCGGTTGCCAGTTCTGCAAATCCAACACTTTCCGGAAGCAACCCATCTATAATTGGATATGTAGTCAATGTACCGCAAATGCAATCCTGTTTGTTGCAAACTGAGACTATTCATTTTTCCCAGGCGATTATTAGCTAACCACTCAGTTAGGGTCGTCTTGCCAAGGGCTGGATTTCTTGCAATATTTGAAAGTCGTTGTGAGTCTCTAAATGTGACGTTTTGCATTCCTTCTAGATGTACTGCAAGAATTTGTACCGTCGGGTTTCTAACATGAATTGGAAAGTTAAGAATACGCCACGAAGCTTCATGAGGACATATAAAACGACCATCTAGATACCTGTCATTTTCGTTAACAATCTCCACTGAATTATGAACCTCGTTCGAAGAAGTAGATGCGGTATTATTGATGGAAAATCTAACTCTGTCTGCACCCTTAGAAATATATTTGAATAGGTACTTAATAAGCATATTCCATCCGCAATATTGAACATTTATATGAGCGTCAAAGTGCATACAAAGATTTTTGTTGCATGGAACTACGTAACCATTGTCAAGTGGTACTCCTGCTTTAGTAAAATGACATGTAGTAGCACGTCTTCTATAATGAACATAGCCGGATTTATCAAAGCGTGTGACTTCTTCATATGACTTTGGGAACGACTTTGAACAGGTTCCTTCAATCATACATGAGGCCGTCATTCTAGCCAAACCACACGGGCCATGTAACATGTAATCTGTGACAATCCTAAAAAGCACAGGCTCTACCGTTGTCATCTTATATGTTTTGGGACTAACTTCTAATATTACTTCAGATTTGATTCCCTTAGAAACTTTGGGTTGTACAGTTTACTTTTTTGAGTTGTATATAGTGCCTCTTAGGCACAACGAATTATGTGCCCTTATTTGAGAATTATGCATTGCAAATTATGACTTGAAAATCAGGGTATCAATCTACATAGGGTTAGTATTTATTACATTTTTTATGAGTTATTTTTTGGCAGTGTAGTCTCCTCCATTTGTATGTCCACAACAATTTCAGCCAGTCTCTTCACCTCTAAATTATGGTTGATAACAACGCTTTCTTTATATCATCTACATATCTAATAACCTACAATAGTGTGTGGCTACTGATTTGTGGGTTGTTTTAGGGTTCTACCTGGTTCAGGCATTTCCATTGCCTGCAACTGTATTTAATTTTTATATATATATTAATGGTATGATTCTAATTTTGTTTATCAGATTTTGAGTCGTGGTCTGATACCTACTTGAGCGGGTGGTAACTTGCAGAGGTAATTTCTTCATTCAATAAACTACTGTAATGTAATAGTAGATTCTCCTATCAACTATCTTATCCTTTGGTATTTTTGGGACTACCAGACTACTTCTGAGTTGTGGTCTTCAGTATAATTCTCATCTGTTTATCAATCACAAGTTACAGGTCCTATTTCAGGTTCTAAAGTTATCACTATAAAGGTATTGTTATATGCATAGCAAACAAGGCCTCATAATACACACGCTTTTTTATTTTAAATGTTGAAGAGTCATCATCATGAGCCTCTCATTCCTTTATCCGTAATAACTTATACTAAAAATTCATTGTTCAGCATCGTAACAACCAGTGTTTGTCACAGAACAATTCTTTGTTCAATATCCAAGTGGATATTGAATTAGGAGTCAATTCAGAATGTTAGCATGCACTCTTAAAGTTTGAACTTTTCCCAACCTAGACCTGCCGAATTGCATAGATTTGATTGTGTGATTTTAAACCTTTTCATAAGAAATTACCACTTATTTTTAACTCTGATGCTCCATCTTTCTGTTTGTGTGGTGCAAAGTGGAATCACATGCCTTCATGATTAATTGATTATGTTTCATTACTTATTTCTTTGATTGAAGGTTTGGCAACTGAAATGGGTAAATTTTTAGTGTATTCTTTTATCATGTTGCAGGGTTGTCATCCTCCGATTTCATAGTTACATCTTTGTGTTTGTTGCTGATACATGCAGGTACGTTGTTATTATGTTATTTATGTCTTTTTGAATTTTATGTTGTAATGGTATATTAGGTTTTGTTTTTATAAGATAGGACTTGAATATGAATTATGTTTTAGATGCTTTCTACAATTTAGAATAACGGTTGGTTAATGTTATATGTCTTGTCTCATCTCTTTGCATATTCGTTTAGTTTTTTTTATCATTCTGTTTATGATGTTTACTACCGTCTTTAGAATCCACACGTAAAACGACAACGTCGATGTTCAGCTCCTCAAGATGCTGTCTCATCGTGTAATTCAGTTTTTGATGCCGCATGCCAAACACGTCTGCAATCACTCCGACGTGCCTCAGTTCTTAGATCCTTGGCTGGAGGTGACTCACGGTCAGGTCAACCTATGCTCACCGAACATAATTTATCTTCTGTTGCCGCATCAAACAACGAAGGTCATTCTGTTATATCCCCTGATTATGTGGATTTGGGAAGGTGTAATGAAGTTTGTGAGTTCTGCGGGGCACTTTTTTGGTTCGCCGAACGGTTGACCTCTTTCCCTCTTGGTCATAGACCTCGCTATCATAGGTGTTGTAGAGCTGGACGAGTAATGCTACAATATCCGTTAGACCCCCCACGTTGCTGAAATCGTTGTTCTCTGACCCAGCTTTTCAGACCAGTATACGCGCTTATAATTCAATGTTTTCTATGACCTCCTTTGGTGCTACTGTTGATGCTTCTATAAATCAGAGCATGGGACCCTATGTTTTCAGAGTGTCTGGCCAGGTGTGTCATTGGATAGGATCACTATGTCCACAACCTGGTGATAGACCTAGATTTTTACAGATGTATGTGTTTGATAGTGACAATGAAATCTCAAATAGATTGCAGTGTTTCTCCAACGAAGATGCGGGTACTATGCCTACAACTGTAGTGTCCGCACTAATTTCAATGTTTGATGATACCAATGGGTATGTTAAATTATTTCGAACAGCGAGAGATTTCTGTGATTAGACAGTTGTTCCAGATTTCTCGATAAGGCTTTTTAGTAGATCTGCTGACAGGAGGTACGATAACCCTGTGCCAGGAGTCATAGGAGCCATTATCCATGATTCAGATATAGCATCAAAAGACTTTGACATCATTGTCCATGGAAAAGACAACATCCCTCACCGAGTGAGCAAACTTCACCCTGCCTATATGCCTTTGCAGTACCCACTTCTTTTCCCCTATGGAGAACAGGGATGGTCTCTTGAACTACAGATACCCATTGGTGACACCATAGATAGCTGTAACCTTACACCGTCCATGTTTTATAGCTACTAGTTCCATGACAGAGTGGGTGTCTATACACACGTTTTGCATGCCGGTCGTCTACTTCAGCAGTACATCGTTGACGCTTACATTTGTGTTGAACATTCAAGACTTGAATATATAAGAAATAACCAGCAAGAATTTCATTGTGAGTTTTTGAATGGTGTCCATGATGCTATTTGCCAAGGTGATACAGAAGGAAAGAGTGTAGGGAAACGTGTGGTTTTACCATCATCATTCACCGGTGGCCCTAGATACATGTACAAACATTACCAGGACGCATTGGCATTATGTCGAGTTTATGGAAATCCACAATATTTTGTCACATTTACATGTAATGTTAAGTGGCCTGAAATTTCTAGAGATTGTTGCTTCGGGTGTATCATGTGCACAAGATAGACCTGACATCATAGCCAGGGTTTTCCAACTGAAAGTTCGCGCTCTCATCAAACACATTAATACGGTAAAACCTTTTGGTGATATTGCGGCAGGTATTACTACTTCCTATGCTATTGGCTTAATATCCTTATTGTCACATATATCAAAATCATACTCCGCTCACATCTTTAATTTCTCTGAATTTCAGAACTCTACACTGTTGAGTTCCAGAAAAGAGGGCTTCCGCATTGTCATATACTGATATGCGTCACTGAACCTTATCGTATTCATAATGCTGAGGACGTGGACCGTTACATAAACGCTGAACTGCCTGATCCTGACACCGATCCTATACTATACAGAATTGTAACATGTTTCATGTTACACGGTCCATGTGGATTACTAAGACCGAATTCCCCTGTATGAAAGACGAGTTCTGCACAAAAAAATTCCCGAAACCTTATGAATTACAGACAAGTATGGATGCAGGAGGGTATATTCGTTACAAAAGGCGAAACGTTAGTAGCCAATACACAAGACGAGGTGTCCCTCTAGATAATCGTTTTGTAGTTCCATATAATAGAAACCTACTTCTACATTTTGATGCGCATATTAATGTTGAATATTATGGTTGGAATATGTTAATCAAATACTTATTTAAGTACATCTCCAAAGGTGCTGATAGGGTTCACTTTGCATTGGTTAACGACCAAAGTGCTGATAATATGAGCGTAAACAACACAAGTGCTGTAGTTGATGAGATAAAAAACTATGTCGATGGTAGGTTCGTATGCCCCCACGAGGCTTGTTGGCGAATATTTGCGTTTCCTATACATCACCGAAACCCGCCTGTGCAAATTTTAGCTGTTTATTTAGAGGGCAGGCAGAATATAACTTTCAGGCAATCACAACGCTTACCAGATATATTAACAGTGAAAATGTGGTAAAGACTACACTAACTGAGTGGCTAGCCAATAATAATATTGACAAGCATTCGCAGCCAACATCGTCAAATAACGACTTAGATCTTTGCTACATTGATTACCTGTCAAAATATAAATGGGATATAGCTTCAAAATCATGGATTAGACGAACATCCAAAAGAACACCGACGGTTGGAAGGCTTGCATACATTCACCCTACATGCGGTGAATTGTTTTATTTAAGATTGTTGCTTGGTTATCAGAAAGGATGTTCCTCATTCGCAGACATACGCTCCATATGTGGTCAGGTTTTTTCAATATATAGACAGGCCTGTGAAAAAAATTGGGTTTAATAGGCAATGATAAGGAATGGTCAACAACTATCGCTGAGGCATCTAAATGGGCAACACCAAAAGAAATAAGATTGCTATTTGTTCATATATTGTTGTTTTGTGATGTCGCGAACCCAATGTCATTATGGGAATCAACATGGAAAAATATGTCAGAAGATTTCACGTACAATATTAACAGTGCGCTACATATATCAAACAGGTCCTCGAATGATGATGACTTAAAACAGTGTGTTCTTTACGAACTTGAACTACTTCTAAATTCCAACAGTAGTCCAATATCCCTAAAAGATTTTGGTTTGCCACTACCTACAGAAGATGTGATGTCAACTTTAAAGAATGTATTATTACTAGAAGAAAGGAGTTATGACAGAGAGGCGATGCATCGCGAACATTTAGTTCTAAAAAGTAATCTAGAAAATGAGCAAAGAGCTGTCTATGACCGTGTTATGGAGTCCATTGAAACTTCTTCACAGCTACTGCTATTTGTCTATGGCCATGGTGGCTCTGGTAAAACATATCTATGGAAAACAATCATTGTCGCCTTAAGATCAGTAGGTCGTATTGTGCTCGCTGTAGCAGCCTCAGGAATTGTATCTTTACTATTACCATCTGGGCGTACCGCACATTCAAGATTTAAGATACCACTTGAACTAAATGATGAGTCGGTTTGTAATATTAAGAAGAATACAAATCTGTCAAAGCTTCTGCTTGAAACAGCTCTTATAATCTGGGATGAGGCACCAATGAGTGACCGCAGATGTTTTGAATCATTAGACAAGACATTAAGAGATCTGACAAACCGAAGTGCCACTCCTTTTGGTGGTAAATCAATACTACTAGGTGGAGATTTTAGACAAA
The DNA here is from genome assembly GCA_024085815.1 of Flaveria linearis. Classification (NCBI taxonomy): domain Eukaryota; kingdom Viridiplantae; phylum Streptophyta; class Magnoliopsida; order Asterales; family Asteraceae; genus Flaveria; species Flaveria linearis. Next base: position 3,516,648 of record CM044008.1, read on the forward strand.
CATTACCGGTTAAGCCAAGAGCTACAAAAGAAGAAATCATTGGTTCTTGTCTTCCAAGATCATACCTTTGGAAATATTTTGTTGTATATATACTTTCTACAAATCTAAGAGTTGTGACCGCATCTTCTGATGATATATCGTACATTGAGACCAAAGCTTTTATAGATTGGTTATTAAGAGTCGGGAACGGTGAGGAAGGAGAACCGCTAACTCAAGGACAAACGGATATGAAAGTTATTTCTATTCCTGATAGCATGGTTATTTCAGATGGTGATTTCTCTCTACTAGATCTTATTAGGTTTGTTTTTGATGATAATAGCCTCCTAACTCCAACATCATTATCACTTGCTGAGCGTGCTGTTATATGCCTAAAAAACGAGACTGTTGATGAGATAAACGACATAGTTTTGGGCTTATCGTCGGGTGATTTTGTCACGTACTTAAGTACAGATTCAATGGTTCCACATGCCACTAATGCTGGTGATTTCGGTATAATGTATCCTGTTGGATATCTACATGTATTAAACTTCACGGGTATTCCAAATCATTGCCTCAGGTTAAAAAAAACACACCTATTATGTTAATTCGTAATATAGATCAAAAAAATGGTTTGTGCAACGGCACTAGATTATCAGTGTCATAGTTGTTGCCACGTGTAATAGAGGCACGTATAATAACAGGTAACTCAGTTGGCAATAGGGTTTATATACCAAGAATTAACTTTGTTCACAACGCAAAAGATCTACCTTTTGTCTTTACAAGAAAACAATTTCCGGTTAGAATATGCTATGCCATGACAATTAACAAAAGCCAAGGTCAAAGCCTAAACAAAATAGGAATATACCTCCCTGAACCAATATTCGGTCATGGTCAACTTTATATTGCACTTTCTAGGGCAACTTCCTCTAAATCGGTTAAAATCTTAACAAAAAAAAGTGTTCAAAATAGTGATGATAAAACCATAAATATTGTTTATACAGAATTATTAGAGGAACTGAAAAAAAAACAGGTCAGACTCATTTATAAAATACATATGTTTACCAAACTTTATAAACATAAGAACTCCAAATGAACGTAATGTTTTTTTATGGATTATATTAACAATATCTATGTGTGGCATATGAAACAAGTTATTATCGATGGAAGAGGGCGGATTATCAGCACTTAGACCAGGTGGTCAAACCCCAGAAATTGAGGTCCGTGTCATACGTTGTTGGAGACCTGCATTCCGTGACAATGAGATTTGCTATGTATTTGTGGACAAGGAGGTAAGCAAACAGTGCGCAAAATAATAAACTTACCCTCATATTTTCCAATATAAGCTAAAATATTAGTAATCGAAATATTATTAGTTAATGTTATAATGTTATTAACAGTATACGCATGTGAGTTGGATGCATCAAAGTGGATGTGTACTTGTCAGGTTCTGTATATGCATATCCGTTGATCTTGTAACATCTTTGCACCTGCAACTTTGAGAACTCACACACACAGGAAAGTGCAGGTGCTGAAGTAGACACACCCCAGATACCGAAAAACAAAATATCAGAACTTCAGGCAAAAAACCCGAGAGAACTGAAGGTAATACAGATCTCAAAAAAATATCACGTTCATACAACTGCCAGGATGCATATCGTATACGAACACCTTAAATAGCATGCCAAGAAATTTTTATGTGAAAATCAGCCCCTATTAATCAGATTATCAAACCACTATCCAAAAAAGGATAATCAATCCTCAATAAGGTACTGAAAATTTTCCATACAAATGTCTAACAATAATCTGTAGATATATTTTTAGTATCATCTTTTTTAGCATGGCTTATAAAACAAAATAATAATGCTTTTTAAAACAGGTAGAAAATACTAAAAGATCCTATTCCAAATTTTTTTCCACAAAATGTATACTTAAAAGAAAGGAAACAATGCTATTTAAAACAAAAGCTACTTACACAACATATTCATTCATGAACTGTTCTTATACAAAAAGAAAGAGAATTATAACACGCTATATTAATGTTAGTTTACTTTGCAATCAAACGAATGACAAACTCCAATCTACTTATTATATTGATACATACTTTTATCATGATACAATTCCAGGGAAACATTTTCACCATCAAAGCTGCGGTAACCGACATACATCCAAATAAAGACTGGCACAATATAGGATGTGCCAACTGTGATCAAGCTCTCATGAAAACAGGAGATACATGGTTCTGCTCAACTCACTGAACCATTGTCAACCCATCACAAATGTACAATTTCATTCTTTAACCTTAAATTTTCAATTAATTGGTTTTAACATAACACTCAAACATACAAAACCAACAAATTCTTTTCACAAATACCGGATCAACGCTACAATCTCTGATGATACGGGCAGCATTTCGGCAATGATTTTCAACGAACCATCCACAAAACTTACCGGAATGACATGCGAGAATATACTTGAAACTGAAGATCCTGAAAAGACCTTACATAACATCATCAACAAGGAGACCATATTTCATATCCAGGCAAACAAAAACAACCGCGCAGCATCCCTATATTGCACCGTGATAAAAGTTGACCCACCACCAGAGGGCATTCCCGATGCAGCCACTCCAGCACCGACAACACCATCAGCAACCTGGTCCATACATACACCTGGAACAAGCACTTCAACAAAACACGCTCTATTTTAGGAGAAAAGTAAGAAATGAAATCATACAATATAGCACCATCGCACTTACCTTATAGATACTTATATCAATTCCTACTAGCAGGTCCACCAGGCACAAAAAAACCAAAAGAAGACTAGGAACCTATAACCAAAAACTTTTGGAAACATGGGGGCTACATAAAAAGACTTTTGCAGTCCCAACCATTTTGATTAACACGTTCTACAAGCCGACGCGACCAAGACAATGACAAGGACCCAAAATTCTTTTGTCGAAATGGGTCATCTAACATGAAAGGCCCCTGATTTTGTAACACTGCTGATAAACATTAACCAGTAGTAGACCATGTAAATAATCGTAGTAACGTAATGTATGTGGCCATCATGCAGAAAAACGTTAAAATAAATACAATATCACGCAACGCGTGATCCGGGTTCCACCTAGTTATTATAAGATTAATATATATAGCATGGTAGTCTGTAGCTAATATTTTATATTTGGGCTTGATGTTAATATAACACGGTTGAGAACAAAGCCCAAATTCAAGGGCCTGGACTTTGAACCATATTATAATACATATTATTACCTTTGGTCGGTGGCTACAGTGCCATCGTACTAAAGGCAAAGCATAAGGTACAACTTGTAAAAGCGAGAATCACACACCTGCAAGAACGACAAATACTCAGAAGCCCATCGGTAGAAAACCCTGAGCATTTATCAAGCTTCAAAACCTGAAGAACATGCCCACGACCATGAGCAAACACCATCAAATCTTCATCAGTAATAATCATCCTCCTAAAGTGAACCACCTTCAAACACCTAAACGATCTCGCGATCTCCTCTACCCACGGCTTCACGAACCCACCCCAATCCTCGGGAATCAGGTTATACAGAGCGGCACGAGGCTTACCTTTCAGCTTCAACGACTCCAAATACGGAAACCTCCGGTGCAGCTGCTCCGGCATCGACGAGTAACACAATGCAATCGTCACGTGTTTTCGCGTTTGCGAGTCCAAATCGTACCATCTCCGGCACACCATCGATACGGATTGACGATCACGGGAGTAGTGTATGTGCGGAATCACGCATTCGAACACGACGTCGGACATGCGGTAAGTCCGGTGGTGGATGGGCTTCCGATCATCCATGGTGAAATTCGAGTGATTTCAGTGATGATTAGCGATTGGAGGCGTCATTTACGTTGGGGATTTGAGTGTGTGAGATTGAATTGAGGTGAAGCCTAGGGTTATGTGTGGGCAATTAGGGTTTGATTGGGGGAATTTGGGGGTGAAGATGGAGGAATGAGAAAGGTGGAGTGTGAGGAAGAGAGGGTGTTGTTACTGTTAATTGGACGGCATACAAGTGGGTGAATGGAGATTTTTTTATTCCAAGTTGACAGCACATAGTGTAGGGGATGCTAAATCTTTTAAAATGATTTAGTATTTGTAACAAAAACCGTACCCGATAACAAAAGGGTCGTTATCAAACTTCTACATTTTTATACGGGTCGTATAATCTTATATAAAGATGACAATTAAACTCGAACCCATCCGTAATACATAAAACCCAAGACATTTGGGACGAACATGGGGTCAGGTAAGTGGGAATAAGATCGGGTATGAGATTTTTTTTATAATTTTCACGGGTTTTGGATGAGTATAAGATTACATAACATCCGTTTACCCGCCTTCTTTACCTACCTGATTATATACCAAAATAATATTGATTGTTCTTTTGTTATTTTAAATATATTATATTTATTTTTATTTATTTTAAACATATTATATTATAATAAACAAAACAATTGCTATTGTAGAAGCATCACAGTAGACGAAGTTACGAGAGCTATGAAGAAAATGGGAAGTGCTAAAGTGTGGAAATACTTGGGAGATGAGGGGCTCCAATGGCTAACAGATTTATTCAATAATATCTTTACGACAGGGATGATGCCAGACTAGTGGAGAACCAGTGTCATAGTCCCCATATATAAGAAAAAAGGAGATGTTCAAAGTTGCGAAAACTACAGGGGAATAAAGCTGTTGAGTCACACGATGAAATTATGGGAAAGAGTTATTAACACGAGAATTAGACGGGAAACTCAGATAGCGTTAAACCAATTTGGATTTATGCCAGGACGCTCTACAACAGAAGCCATACACGCCATAAGAAGGATAATGGAGAAATACAGAGAAAAGAAAAGGGACCTCCATATGGTATTCATCGACCTAGAAAAGGCCTATGACAGTATTTCGCGTCAACTAATTTGGGAAAGTCTACGACTTAGAAGGGTACCAGAGAGGTATATCAAAATAATCAAGGATATGTATGATGGGGCAAAAACGTGTGTGCGAGCACCGATCGGAGACACAGACTCATTCACAGTGGAAGTGGGACTACACCAAGGATCGACACTGAGCCCATTTCTCTTCACAGTAGTGTTGGATGAGATTACCAAGTCTATACAACAGCCAGTTCCGTGGTGCATGCTCTTTGCAGATGATATTGTCTTAATATCAGAATCTAAAATGGTGCTAAACGACAGGCTAGAACACTGGAGAGCAGCACTAGAGCGTAAATGTTTAAGGATAAGTCGCTCTAAGACAGAATACATGCATTGTAACTTTAGTGGTGAGGCGGAAGAAGACACTCAAATTAGTATTCAGGGTATGGCGGTCCGACAAACGTCTAGGTTCAAATACCTGGGCTCGTACCTGCAGGAGAACGGAGAGATACACAGCGATGTAGCGCACCGTGTTCAAGCAGGATGGTGCAAGTGGAGAGCAGTATCAGAGATCCTATGTGATAAGAGGTTTCCAGTAAAACTAAAGGGAAAACTATACCGAGTGACAGTACGCCCAGCTATGTTATATGGAACAGACTGCTGGGCCATAAAGAAATCGCACGAGAAACAAATAGAGGTAGCGGAAATGCGAATGCTGAGGCGGATGTGTGGTCACACAAGACTGGATCGGATAAGAAACAAAGTGTTTCGACAGAAGCTAGAAGTGGCTTGTATCACAGATAAAATACGAGAGGGAAGATTAAGATGGTTTGGGCATGTCAAGAGGAGACCAATGGCGGCACCAGTTAGAGTAGTAAAGAACATCATCTTAGAGGGTAGGAGGAGTAGAGGAAGACCTAGGTGACTTGGGATGAGGTAATTAGGCGAGATATGATATACTTGCACCTCTCTGAGCACATGATCGAGGATAGGAGTAAGTGGAGGCGTAGAATTAAAATTAAAGACTTTTAGTGGGACCTATAGGCAGGAAGGGCATTTGAAGTCTTGTTGCGGGGCCTGATGTGTACGTAGTCCACATCTGCTCTTTATCGGTGATTCTAGCTGCCCCTCTGATGTATGCTTTTTCTTTCTCTAATTCTTTAGCTGTTATATTTTTGTATACTGTATACTATGTGTTGTATGATCTATGTTATGATGTCTTGCTATCGTTATTGCTTTTGCTATTGAGTCGGGGGTCTTTTTGGAAGCGGTCTCTCTACCTAACAAGATAGAGGAAAAACTCGCCTACACCTACCCTCCCTAGACCCTGCTTATTGAGTGGGATATACTGGGTTTGTTTGTTTGTTTGTTTGTTATATTATATTATAATACATATTATTACCTTTGGTCGGTGGCTACAGTGCCACCGTACCAAAGGCAAAGCACAAGGTAGAACTTGTAAAAGCTTAAGTCTTAAAAGCACAATGTACAAGTCTTGAGGCTGGAGGTACAAGCTGATAAATGCAACGACTGATTTTGGAACTGTTTCCGACTCTGTGAAGCAGCTGCTGCCGGAGGTATGGCAGCGGCCACGGGTCTATCTTTCGGTCGCCGTGATGGAGTAGGGTTAGAATGAACATGTAGTTGTGGTTGTGAGATGGTTACGGTAGTTGTGGTGGTGCGATGGTTGCGGTAGTTGTCGTGTTGCGAATCGTTAAAGCCGTCGCCACCAACGCCGGAGCTATGGCAGCGGCCCTCACCTTCGTCGAGTTCTTCGTTGAAGAATGCATTATCCCTCACGGTGACACCAATATCATCAACGAAAATGACAAATCTGTCTTTTGGTCATCGTAGTGTGTGTTGGTGTCGCCGGAGTTTGTTGCAGGCAAGGTGGTGTTGGGTGGTGGTAGTGTGGAGCGCAAGGCAAGATGCTTTTGATTTTTTAAGAACTAGAAGGTGGAAATGATTTGAGGGAAGTAGAATTGAAGATATACAGAGTGATTTAATATCTAAGTTCTTTTAAGGTAAATTTGGAACTTAAAAGAATATTATAAATGGTTAATTTTATCCAAATTCAGATTTATTTTTATTTTTATTAAGTTGTACCTTCGTATGCCATTTATTTGACTCCAAAATTTAAATAATATATTTATTTAATACAACATTGAACTATATTAATATTTTCAAATACATAAAACTACAAAGCATAAAAGAGTAATGGTTACAATAAGCCGGAAGAGAAAGACAGTAGTGAGTGTAGAGGTTTTAAAATGAATAAATGGTGTTTGAGTGTTATGAAAGATGTAAATTTCAAAGGGTGAAAAACAATATTAAAATAGAAGAAACGTTGGAGGGGAGACTTCGAAGGAGCAAATTTGTCATCTTTTTTTTTCAAACGTAAAAATAACTAAGTAAACTATTTTAATTTTATTTAATTTTAAACTTGAGCAGAATACAAAATATAAATGTCAGTAAAATTTATTTAAAGATAATATTTTGAAATTCATATTTAAGTGTTTAAATATTAAAGTAAAACCCTACAGTCGTATTTTATAATGTTTAACAACCAATTAAAATACTTATGTAATTATATAACAACTTTACAAATTGATTGTTATTGTAATATTATTAATATTTAAATTCGTGTTATAATAATAGCTAAAACTTATACAACTTATACACATTTATATATTTGTTTTATAACTCTTGTGAATTATCTTTTTATAAAACATATAATATTATTTTCATAGCGTTACAAGAAATATATAATTAATTTATTACAATAGGTATTGTATTTTTGGTGTTACATAAATGTTATAACGGAAGAGATAATATATCTAATATATCTAATATTATTGCACATAAATTTTACTTATATGTATATAGGCTCCCGCGGCAACGCGCGGGGAAATCTTCTAGTTTGCTATCATTTTGCTAACCTTTTTTGTTTTTGTGTTTTTGTTTTTTTACCCGTAAAAAATGCACACAACAAAAGGTTTTGAATTGAAACTAGGCTGTAAACAAACCGAGTCAGAGTGGGATCGGGCTCGCCTTGTCTAAAAATTAAGCCGAGCTGAGCAGCTCGTTTTTGTTCTGCATTGATTAAACTAGGCCCAAAATGTGAACTCGGGCTCGGGTCGTTTAAATACACGCCAAGCTGAGTTGACTCGCGAGCCAACTTTGTTTATTTTAAAAATAAATTATTATTTTTTACCAATATTCATTTGTATAAAATATTTTTTTTATATTCGTGTATATTAAACCTTGTTAAAATAATGAAACGAGATTGATATTTCATCCACTATGAATATCATCTACGGCTTTGTTCTGCATTGATTGTTTCATATTAATCAATTTTGTGTTTCTTCCTCACTCTCGAATAGGTGAACTTGATTGTTATTGTTTGTTTGGGTCGATTATTCTTGAGATACCATTTTTGAGAGGAATGATCGGGTTATATCGGGTTGCATCAATTTAAAAGCGGGTTGAAGCCTGGTCGGTTTGACTTAAAACTGGTTTCACTTAACAGGGTTAAGAGCCGAACTCAAGTCTACGTGTTAGGTCGGGTTGAAACTGGATTGGAATGAAACCACTTCAACAACCGGGCTGGTTCAGGTTGTATTTTGGATTCCAACCCGTTTTTTTTTTTTTCATCTCTAGTAGTTGTATTTATAAGAAGTATGGGTGCAGGCCCAGGGTTGTCGCTGTTGGATTGTGTTTTCAAACTTCAGGGCCTAGAATTATCGTATCAAGCCCATATGCAATTTAGTTAAATTACGTTAATTTTAAATAGGCAATTACATATTTTCTTCTTTAAGCTTGTAAAATTATATATTTTTTAAATATGCTTAAAAACATTGTACTTTACGCATTGATGCTTAAAAACATTTAAAATATGCATTTTTCTGCATCAATAATATTTGAATTACCATAAAGAAATTTGAAAACGAAATATTGTTTTTCGGACTTAAATTATTTTGGTATCGATATGGTAACTCAACTTGCTTTTGTTAATTAAAATTGTTTTTCTGAAGCAAATTCCCATGCTTTTTTAAACGAAGAAATCTGAGTAAACTTATTTTTCTAAGGAACTCATTCATAATTTGCAGCAAACATAAATGACCACCTTTGCAATTCAGCCCGAACATAATTATTGTATTAAGAACTTTTTACGTCAAGATAAGTTATGTACATGTATGTTGACATTTTATTATACTAGCTAGCTACTTTGATGATGTTGTTTCACTGCCTCCTTATGCTGGTGGTACTATACAAGAATTGCCAGAAATAATTAATCTCATAATTATTTATTCACTGACAACAGGATGGAAATCTATCGTATCTCCAATTTTAAGTCATAATAATTAATATCTTATGATTGATTGAAAACTTATGAAAGCATAATTTTTTTGAATCTAGCTGAAACCGCACATTGCTAATGATTCCATCACTCATGTTGTGCAAAACAACTTCAAGATCTTCATGTTCTTTGCAAACTTTTTTTCTTCAAATCATCACTCATATACTCTCTAAACTATCCTTAATGCTTTTCTTAGACAAATGACTTTTGGTTGGAAGCATGGCTCTTTGAATATCATCTTGCTCGAATCCTATTCATTTTTTATATGTTTATGTCCAAGTTAAAAGAACATTGGTTTCTATATAGGACGTTAGGAGACTCCCGAGTGCATTTGATGTATTATTGTATTTCACATTTGTTGACTTGAATTACCAAAGTATGAAATGAAAGTTTTTATTTTTTTATTATGACTAGTTTAATGTAAAATATCCTGAAAATATTATCTTCTAAAAATCTTTATGTGAATCCATGGATCTCAATTCAGGAATTATCAGTATTAAAATAAAATCAAATCAATGATCCCGGAATTATCATTAATTGACGTTTAATTGTTTTAATGATTATCGAAGAACACAAACACCAAAAACACAGTAAATGCGAAGGCAATAATTATTCAAAAGTATTTCATTAATTATCGAGTAATGATTACAAAAGAATAATTATAAATGACTATGAACAACAATTTCTGTGAATCGAAATAATGTTGATGTTGATGTGACAGCGGCTAAGGTTGCACGATTATATGATGCTTGACAGCTGTAATATTGCTTGATAGTGTTCCTGAGATGTGAAACCTATGACTCATATTTATAGATGGTTGGAGTCAGTTAGGAAACACGGATCTCTTGGGATTCGATATTGATTGGTTTACTTGTTTGACTTGATGATATTGTAATCATGCAAGTGTTCTGAACTTCTGCAGGAGCCTTGTCTTCCGCAGGAGTTTTGCTCTTCCGTAGATGTCTTGGTCTTCCGTAGAAGTGTTGTTCTTCCGTAGGAATTCTGTCTTCCGTAGAAGTCTTCACTTCATTCAATCCTTGATCATCCGCAGGAATTCACTTGTGGTCTTGTAAGAAACATATCTACGGATTAACAAAAATGTTCATCCGTAGATGTTTCTACACTTGGACAATTTCAGGAATCCTACCAAGTATATTGATTTTGCCTGTCAACAATCACAATGCAACAACACACTATATATGGGTTAACCTATAGATTCAATGCACATACATATATATATATATATGATAGTTACAATCATTAATTACAAGACTTGACTAAAGTTCTAAGCCTATACAAAATAATCTAGACCTATGCTATCTAGATCCAACAATACTCTCCCTTAGGCTTAGATCCTTGTAATCAGTCCTTGAAAACTAAAAATTCTTGGACTCTTGCTATCATCTTGTTATAGAAGTAAGATACAGCAGTCTTCTGATCATCGTACTTGTACTTGATCTCATCTTGCTGATCTTCTTCAGAGTCTCAAAACTTAAACCCAAAATGTCTTCTTCCGTAGTAAGTGTTTCCACTACACTTTCATTGTGAACAATTTCGAGCTCATCTTCCTCTGATATTCTCAGTTCTGAGACTTCATCAATTATAGATCCTTTCAGCAGCCCAGCTTCATGTCTTCTTCTCTTATATGCCTTTGCATGCAATTTGTCTATCACTTGAATCATGTGCACATAAAGGCAAAGATTATTCTGTGCTTTTTTATCTGTTAGTCTTGGGAAGAATTTATCATGGAGATATGATGTATAGCTTGGATGAAGCATTTTGATCTCTACTGGGTCAAAAATCCTTATCTTTTCAGCTTTCTTCCCTTTAGTATTTCTCAACAGCACTAGTTCTTTTGTTCTTTCAACATAACCCCATTCTGTTATAGGATAAGTATATTGATTTCCCTTGAAGCTTTGATGGACTCTGTATTTTGTTCATGCATCCAACCCTCTTCAACATGTCATCATCTACAAGAGATGAGACTTCAGATGTTCTTCTTTTCTTACTTTGATTTGTCTTTTTGTGCTCCTATCATCTCTCTTGGCTTGTTTAAGCACATCATCAATAAATCTTGTTTCATTCCACTCACAGCCATAGAAAAGTCTCTTCCCCTCGAATGGATTGGATAGTTGGAAATGGGTAGACTTTGCAGATCTTTGATGTCTTTCTCAGGAAGACTCAATAGTGCTTCCATATAATGGAAGTATTGGATTCTTCCAGATGTTCTTTTGATGATTGCATAATCCCAGTCTGGATCATATTTCCAGGCCATAATCCTGTTTTCTTCCATAGAACTGGGAGTTGTGATGTGGTCATACAGTTCTATCAGAGTGGATTTTTGCTCAGTTATTTCTCTAACTGTTGTTCCCAGAGGCCATACTTTTCCTGGGATAATTGCCCTTGGCTCTCTGATCAGTTTATCTTTCTCTGTATGTTGATCCTTTGGTTCAACAGTTACAGGATCAGCAGGCGGTTGCTTTGTTGTTCATGGGATGGATTGGAGCTGCAGTTCTGAATTTAACACCAGTTTCAAGTTCTTGCCATGACATGCTCCATCATCCTCCGCAGTTCACCAGTTGATCTTCTTTTAGCTCATGTGGTTTGTAGGGCCTTGTAACCAGCAGGTCATATTGTACTTGCTTAGTTTGGCTGTTCAAATGGCCCAACTCTTTCTTGATCTTCTCAACTGATTGAAAGATGGTGAAAGCTTCATAATCACAGTTTGGTAGAATGAATCTTGTAAGCTCAAACTCTTTCAGAAGATTCTTCATCTTAGTTAAGTTCATCCTCTCAACCATGTCATATGGGAAACCATGGTTTATGAGGGTCATGAACATAGTTGATTCAGGCCTCTCTTCCATAATATCTTCAGTTGTTACAAGGTCATCGGCCTTTGATTCTTTTTGCTCAGTTGGTGACTCCATCTTTGTTAGCTCATTCCACTCTTCATCACTGTCACCATCATCACTAGATAACTTCACAGTAGATAAATCTACTGAAGGTGTATGATCAGGAGATGTGGGCTTTTGCTTTTTGGGGGAACCTTCATCTTCAATTTTCTTCTTGATGGAGCTCAAGTATTGTCTCTTCCGTGAATACAAAATCAGTTTCTTTGAAGCTTCAGTAGATTGTTTTGATTGTTCAGTACTTGGGGCATCCCTTGATTCCAATGCACTCAGTTTCATCTTCATCTGATTAAGTTCTTCATCAATTTCTTTGATCAGCTTATCCTTTGCGGATACTTTATCAGTCATATGCTCTACTCTAGAAGTCAGCTGTTCCTTTTCATTTTTCTCATACTTCACAGCTTCTTGCAGTTCTTGTTCTTGTTTGAGTAGAGCATCTATCACTTCATTATTGCTTTCAGCATCCAGTCTAAGCCTTTTCAGTCTGGCTTCGTACTTCACCAACTCTTCATCCTTCTCTTTAATGATTCCTTTTAGCTCTTGTATTCTTTGTTTTCTCTTATTTGATTTAAGTACCAACTTGTTGTACTCAGCAACCAAATAGCTTTTGCTGACAGGGATGTCATTATCACTCAGATCATCCTCATGATAGGCAATCACATCCACCTCAATCTCTTGTTCTTCCTGATGTTCACTTGGTGACACTGGTGCAGTATGATCAGACACAGCTTGATCCTCAGAATGTGTAGCTGAAACAGGAACGGTGCTAGCTTGAGACATCAACTCAGTCTCCCCAGTGTGAACAGAGTTTAGAGACTCAGTTATGTCTATAGGTTCAGTGTTTGCACTCTCAAGAGATGGTTGTTTTGGTGTATCAGGGAGTGGATGAAGATGTGATTCAATTTGGATTGGAGAAAGTGGTTGTGTGTTATGTGAGGATGGATGAGAAGGTGATGGTGATTCTTGTTGTACTGGTAAGATAGGCTGGGTGGTGTTGGTGGAAGATGAAGAGATTAGTTGTGGGGATTCATGGTGATGAATAGGTGAGATTGTTGGGTGTTTATGCTGGCTGGTGATTGAGGTTGGTGGGGGGTGGTTTTGTCTAGGTGATTGATGTTGGTGAGGTGGTGTTTGACTCGGTGAGTGTGATGCTTGTACAGATTCAGCAGATGTCTCTGCTTCTTCATCTATCCAAACCAATTCTTAAGGCATGTCGGCCTGAGCATCTACAACATGGGCAAACATGGGCATGTCTTCACCCTGATATTTTCCACTGATTTTGTTTAGCACTGATTTTCCCAAGTGTGCTTGCACAAACACTTCTCTTACTCTTGCAATCCTTGGGAGTTCAGCGTTGATCACCAGTTGCAAGATTCTTGGGAACATGTACATTTTCTTATTTCTTTGTAGTTTGACTTGATCACAGAGGCAGTTGAAAATGTACTTAGAATAGTTATAAGTTCTACCCTCAAAGATCTCAATGATTCCTGGTGAGATATGTTGAGAAAACCTATCAAGTCCTACCTTTCTATTAGAGATACACTTCAGATAGGTGTGGCATAGGAACCGATATGGCTTGCACAGCCTTCCCTTCTTTATCTCCCTTTCTCAAAATCTCCATCATACCCCATCAAGTTGAACACCTTCTCAATGTATTCATTCTCGAATACATCAGGGTGCCTTAGTTCTCGATCACCCAATTCAAGAGATCTTCTGATTTTGCTTTCATTGATCCGTATTCGTTCAGTAAGGATCTCAGCGACAATCACTTCATCATCTCCTTCTAGATCAACTCGAGCAGAGTTCCAGAAATCGATTATGTGAGCTTGATGAATCACAGGCTCTGCCGTTAAGGCATAGAAGAGCCTGGACAGTCGAAGATATTTGATGATATCTCGACATCCTTCAACAGCAGGATCATCCACATTCAAGAATGCGCACACATTATGTTCCTTGCGAATCGGGTTGCCATCTGTAAATAAAAACGAAAATCGGTTTAGCATAAATGCAACTCACATGAAGTCGAATCGTTTTAAAGACAATTACAGATTAACCAGTTCCTTACTGAAGATTAGAACATGATTTACCTTCGCGACAATGATAATCGATTATTGGATAATGATGTTTATGCTTTTCTTGGAACGGATTTTGAATGTTTTAATGAGGGGGAAAGTGTGCGTTTTTCTAGGTTAGAAAACTGAAAAAGTTCTCTGAAAAAGTGATTAATGAATTCTTAGAGTAAAAAACCTTATTTATAAGCGAACACATTAATTTCTTTATTAATTATGTTGGGCCCACTTCCCATTATCCCTTTCCGCATACCAAGTTTATTCCGGATGCATTGCTTCTTCCGCAGAACATCTGCGGACCCTTAACATCTGCGGATGTCTTAACATCTGCGGAGGCTTAGCTCAAATACAATACATCTGTTACTAGCACATACGTATTTTACATCCTACACATGCAGTAACATTGTTATAGTTACTTCTGCTGAAGCAGAAATTTCACTATTACTTCTGCGGATGAGAAGTATTACTGAAACTTCTGCAGAATTAAAATTTTGTTAAAACTTAAAATGTATGATATCTACTAAGAAGAGTCATGTGTTGATATTGGACATTGTTGACTTTGTTTGCATGACAATTAAGTACAAGAAAGCAAGGGTCCTGTATCCTGCATTCAAGTTAGTGCTCAGGTTCCAATTCCTTCAAAGTGAATTAACAGCCTTTTTTTATTGTTTTCTTTATGCATGAACTACTCCCCCTAAATTTGTGATTAATGTTAAACTGTTGCATTTATCATAAATTTAAGTTGGAAATAGGCATGAAAAGGCATATGATAGTCTAAATGAGAGGAAATCAGTTAAGGGGACAAATTAAACAAATGATTTAAATGATACAAGCATGCATATATATAGAGTGATCATACTATGACTCTAGGCTTCTACTGATGTTGATTATTTGAATATGTGTTGATCTATTGCACACCTGATTGTAAGTATATAGCCCCACTTAAATTCATATCTGAGTAAGGTATCAACTAGGCATGCTGTTTATCATGTTTTGATGTTTGTTAATCAGTAACTGTCATGTGCTCTACATTCAATTGTCATTAGAGTTTGTCCTCCGTAGGTGAGGCAAATCACCACTTTTTCACACTTATTGACTATGTACATTAAGTTATAAGTTCTATCTTGAGACATATTACAGTCTCATTAATGCTTTGATGTTGAAGCTCTTTGAATTGATGTACAATTGATCACAAGTGATTCTTTGAGAGCTGAGATATGATCTTCATAGTCACCAGGTCTTTACTTTCGTAAAACAGAGGTGAACTTAACCCATGTCTTTGTTTACACAAAACAGAGGGAGAATGAAGATCACACTCTTTAATCATATTCCCAGGTCTTTGTTCATACAAAACAGAGGGAATATGACTTTGCAAAGATAGAAGATTATAAAGTATTTTACATAGTGTGCTTTTGTAAGTGATTTGATCACATCAGAAGATAACTTACTTTCCTGACTCTCAAAATGGAGTTCCCACAGATAGATACCTGGTTCTTTTAGTTTGGCATGCTCTTAGCGTAGTTTCCACTCATGATGAACCTACTCACATATCAAAATGTTACAAGTCAGGTTGAGTTTTTTTTTAAAGAAAGCCAAGCATAGTGTACTATCATTTCCCATACATATGGCATGCACAAAAATTCTATCAGACACTTAAATCATCCCTAACCATTACTCTACATAAGAACAGTCATATGCTTTTGATGATTTAGTCTAAGTTAATCATCCCCAAAGATTCTATCAGAAAATTAAATCTAACAGAATCAAAGGCTCAAAGGCTTTAGAACAGATCAGCAAGCAGCAAGCTGTGTGTGTTGTGACTCCTTAATTAAACCCTTTAACTTAATTAAACTCTCAGAAAATGATCTCTCAGAAAATGATATCTAATTTCAATATGTTTTGTTTTACTATGTTAAACTGGGTTAGCAGTTATAAACATAGCAGCTGAATTATCAATATGAATTGGTCTTTGAAGGAAATTGTAACCATAATCAAGCATATGGTTTTGCAACAAAGTACTTGAGAGCAACCAGCTGAAGCAGCTATGTACTCAGCTTCAGCTGTGGACACAGATACTTTAGTTTGCTTCTTGCACTGCCAAGAAACAAGTATTGGTACCAGAAATTGACATCCACCAGTTGTGGATTTTCTGTTGTGTTGCACCCTCCATAGTCACTATCTGAATATGAGTAAAAACTGAAATCTCCGTCTTTTGGATACCACAGTCCTAGAGCTAGTTTGCCTTTAGATATCTGAATATTCTCTTAACAGCATTCAGATTGGGACTCCTTTGGGTCTGATTGATACCTGGCACAAACACATACAACAAACATTATATCAGGCCTACTGGCAGTTAAGTACATTAAAGAATCGATCATGATCTATACAATCTCTGATCTATTGATTTTCCAGCAGGGTCAGGCACAATCTTGTCTATTGTTGAGGCAGGTGTCTTACATGAAGTTGAATCAGCAAGATTGTACTTCTTCAGAATTTGATGAACGTACTTTTCTTGATTGATGAAAATGCCATCTGTTTTCTGATGAACTTGTAAGCCAAGGAAGA
Source organism: Flaveria linearis (assembly GCA_024085815.1). Lineage (NCBI taxonomy): Eukaryota > Viridiplantae > Streptophyta > Magnoliopsida > Asterales > Asteraceae > Flaveria > Flaveria linearis. The sequence continues at coordinate 3,533,434 of CM044008.1, forward strand.
ATGTCAATTCTCCCATGGAGCTCATCTGGAATTAGATTTCATTAACTCTTCAAAGCTTTGACACAGTTTCTTGTTGGTTGATCCAAATATTATATCATCTACATATATTGAACCAACAAAAGATCTTGATGTTCTTGTTTGAGGAAGAGTGTCTGATCAATAGTCCCTCTTTTATAGCCATTCTTCAGCAGGAAAGATGACAATGTGTCATACCACTTCCTTGGTGCCTGATGAAGTCCATACAAAGCTTTGTCTAGCTTGTATACTCTATATGGATAGTCAGGATCCTCAAATCCAGGGGGTTGAGCCACATATACTTCTCATCAATTTTCCCATAAAGGAAAGCACACTTCACATCCATTTGATACACTGTGAACTTCTTGAATGAAGCATAAGCTATAAAGACTCTGATAGCTTCAATTCTTGCAACTGGTGCAAAAACTTCATCATAGTCTATCCCTTCTTCTTGAGTGTATCCTTGAGCAATAAGTCTGGCTTTGTTTCTCACGATTATACCCTGTCATCCAGCTGTTTTTGAAGAGCCACCTTGTTCCAATTGGATGCTGACCTTGAGGCAAGTCTACAAGGTTCCACACCTTTTGTTTCTGAATTGTTGTAGTTCTTCTTCATAGCCTCAATCCAGCTATTGTCCTTTAGAGCAGCTGTAATGTTTGCAGGAACTGTCTGAGACAAGAAGCAGATGAACAAGCAAATATTTGCCACTCCCCTTTGCTTCTTGTAGTTCTTGCATTCAGGTCTCCTATGATGTTATCTGATGGATGAGACTTATGAATTCTGCTTGTGGAAATAGCATCAACTGGGATTGTTGACTCTAAGTTTGACAAACTATTGAAGCAGATGGATTCAGCTTTGATGTTGAACCTATGAAGTAATCAAATGGTTCTTGAGCTTTATTTGCTGTATGTTCTTCCGCAGGAAGTTCTACGGATGCATGTTGAACGTCCGAAGTGGTAACAGTAACATCTACGGAGGCATTTTGTACTTCCGTAGGAGTTACAGCACCATCTACGGATGAACAAGGTTGGTCAGCCGGCACGTTTTGTTGATTCAATGCCTCTCCATCCCTAGGATCAGTGGTTGAAACATGTATTACATCTACGGGATGGAGCATCTGCGGATGTATACATGAGCTGGGGATGAAGAATTTGCTTCTCCGGATGTATCTTCATGCTGTGACTTGATTCTTGTTCTGGTCCAGTTGAAGGTTGTGCCCTTGGTGGATCAGCTGTTAGTGGCACTTCATTCAAACTTGGAGGAACAAATGGATAGCATGTATCAGCAGAACCTGCATTGATTAGATATCTAGTGTTAAATGATTCAGTTAATGCATCTATATCAAATAACCAAGATGATCCTTTTACAGTTGTTGTAAACATGGATTCATCAAAAGAAACATTGGGAGTCTCTTCAACAATATTATGTTCTAGAATATAGACTCTATATGATTTAGAAGTGGATGAATATCCAACAAAGAAACCATCATAGGCTTTTTCAGAAAATTTTCCCAATTGTTCTTTAGTATTTAATACGGACACATGACACCAAAGCTCTAAGATATCCTATAAAAGTTTCCTTTTAAATAAGAGTTCATAAGGAGTTTTATTGTTCTTTGACAATTAATGTCCTATTCTGAATATTGCATGTTGTATTCATAGCTTCTGCCCAGAATGTTATGGGCAACTGAGAGTCAGCTAGCATTGTTCTGGCTGCTTCTATGAGAGTTCGATTTCTTCTTTCAGCCACTCCATTTTGTTGTGGAGTTCTTGGTGTACTGAATTGTCTTGCTATGCCTTTATTCCTGCAAAAAGAATCCAGATCAGCATTAACAAATTCAGTCCCATTATCACTCCTGAAAATTTTAAATTTTAAATCAAGTTGATTCTCAATCTTGATTACAAAGTCCATTAATGTTTCAGATGTTTCACTTTTATGTTTTAAAAAAATGCCCATGTGAATCTAGTGAAATCATCTACTATCACCAAGCAATATTGCCTTTTTCCAATGCTCATCACATTGGTTGGACCAAAGAGGTCCATGTGAAGTAATTTGAGTGGTGTAGTGTTAGTGTTGATTATTTTGGATTTATGAGGCACTCTATGTTGTTTTCCTTTGTAACATGAAGAACAATGGTTTGAACAATAAATTCTTTCTTTGGCAAGCCAATGACCAAGTCATTTTTCACCAATTTATTCATGTTTTTCATGTTGGAATAAACAAGCCTTCTATGCCACAATTGTGATTCATCTTCTGAAGACTTAGATAGCAGGCATGTCTCATGGCTTGTGAGTGATGTGTTGTTCATATCCAAAACATAAGTGTTTCCTTTTCTTGATGCTTTAAGAAGGATCCATTCTGCTGGAACTGCAAAACCTGGCTTAAGAATGTAACAATTAGTGTTATCAAATAGTGTTGTGTAATTTTGATCACAAATTGAGATACACTAAGTAAATTGTACTGCAAATTTTCACAGTAATTCACGTTTTCAAATGTTAGTACAGCATTTATTACCATTCCTTCACCAACTATTTTACCTCCCTTCTTATCCCCACCAAATGCCACATAAGAGGCATGTTTATGTTTGAAGTCATGGAGAATAGCACAGTTTCCTGTCATATGTCTGGAACAACCACTATCAATATACCACTTGTTGTCAGCTCTCTATGATTATTCCTGCACAGAAAAAGAAATCAATTAGAATTGACAACCCAAGCCTTAATTGTCTTGGGTTTGCCAGATGTGTCTACAATAGTTACTCTTTCATAAATTAATCTTGAAGTTTTAGTATTAGTTGATTCTTTTGATTTGATGGTGGTGAGGATGATTCTGTTGAAGATGATTCTGTTAAAGATGATTCTGTTGAAGATGATTCAGATGTTTGGATGTCTTCTTGCTTATCTGATTCTTTCTGCAATTTTTCTTGTTTTGGCTGCTATTTTAACTTTGAGGATGCTCCTGTATTTCTGAAAGTCACTTCATCTTTCAACTTTGATTGAGGCACGGGAGTTCCTTTTTTAAAGTTATCAAAGAAACCATCAATCACTTCAGTCTTCTTATCTGACAGATCCACCTTTTTGTGGGGTGTTTTAGACTGAATTTGTGCTTTCTTCTTCAAAGGCTTATCCGCAGCAGAGGATCTTTACTTTGATTTTTGTTGATCTTTCTGCATCTTTGATTCTTTGTCACTTTCTGACGATTGAGAATCTGATTCAGATGATTCATCATGAGACTTCTTTTTGCTCTTTTTCTTGTTCTTCTTGTTGAAATAACATTCCTAAGTTGAATGATTATTTTTGTCACATATTGCACAGTGTCTTTTGAAGTAGCAATCAGAGGTCATGTGATTATTCATATTGCATATGGAACAGTAGCTGCTGAAGTAGCATTCATCTGTATTGTGATTCTTCATATCACACCATTTGCAATATTATCTTCTGATTTTCTTCAGATTCAGACTTCTTTTTCTTGTTCTTGTTGGATTTTAACTCCTTTCCTGAAGGATCAGTTGATTTCTTCTTGCTTTTCCTAGGAGCATCATCAGCTGAGTCTTGTATACCTTTGACTTCTTTTTGTTGTTTGTTGGCAGTCCTTTTTACCTCATCCGTAGATTCGGTTTTACTCTTCCGTGCTTTTTCTACGGATTCAGTAGTTTTACCCTTACGCAGATGTTCTACGGACTTGGCTGATTTTGCCTTCTGCAGATGTTCTACGGATTCTTCAGATTTTTCCTTCCGCAGATCTTCAACACTTGAATTTTCTTTCTTGTTTGAAGTTTGTTGCTTCTTACTTTTATCTGAAGGAGATAAAGGTATTTTCTTACTTGATCCGCAGTTATCAACTTTGTGAAGGTTCAGTTCTTGAAGTCCTTCATTCAGTTCAGCAATCCTCTTACAAATAGTCTTCAGCATGTTTCGTTGCTTTAGAGGATATTGCAGCTTTGATTCTTCAAGAACTCGTGGAAGACCAGTTTCAATTTAAACATTCTTACCAATGTTCAGTTAATCAGTATCATGTTCATCAGAATCATCCCAGTCATCATATTTATCATAATCAAAATCTGAGTCATTATGTTTTAGTGATTCTGATTCAGTAGATTCAGTTTCACTCACCTCAGCTTCATTGTTGATATTTATTTGACTTGTCTTTATGTCAATTTTTGTGCTTGGCACAAAATGATTTGACAAAGTGTTTGTCATTGTTTCAGGTAGAGTTGTGTAATTATCATTAATAGGTGGTGCAACAACATTATAACCCAACGCATACCTATTCTTTGATTCAATATGAGAGTTTAATAACTTCTCATATTGCTAAGATGATAGTTGAAACTTCTGAAGTTTCACTTCAGTAGATGCATGATCAGCCATGGATTTGGTTAAGGAAGTGGTCAGATGCTTAACTTGGGCTTTAAGGCTGTAAGTTTCAGAAACATATTTTTCTAAATCCTTTTGCAAAGAACTAATTTTGATTTGATATAATTTATGTTCTCTTAAATGGGATTCATTTAAAATCAATGTATCTTTTACTTTGTCAGCCAACTGTTGAGCATGGACTCTATAGCGTTCTACTCCTCAACACATGTTGATGAATGTAACATTTCGTATTTTTATCACGATTTTTATAAATAATAATAATAATAATAGCAATAATACTTAATAATAATAATAACAATATCAATAATAATAATAGTAATAAATAATAATAATAATGATAATAATGATAATAATAATGATAATAATGATAATAATAATAATATTAAAGATAATAATAAACAATAATAATAACACTAATAATAATAATAATAACATTAATAATGTTAATAATAATAATAATAATAAGAGTCCAGGGGTCGGTTTTGCAATTTATCAAACTTCAAAAAGATGTTTATAGCATGAAATAATAAATTTAAAACCGCAGGGACCAGTTCTGTAAATATTTCAAAACCAACAGCGCTCTCTCTCTTCTCCCTCGTTTTCCCGGCGATCCCTCCGGCCACCGCCGGCCAAAGCTCCGGCGAACCCCAAACGACCTCAAAACTCAATCATTTAAGCCCAAACCGGTCCCATTGTGATCGTGGGCAAGATTCGAGCTCGTGCCCCACGTTAATTTCGCAAACTTGAGTGCGATCGATCCCAACCCGACCCACGTGCACGGTCGGCTACTTTACAAATTGTAAATCGCACTAACAAACTATTTTAATCAAATTGATCGAACCTAAACAACCTTATAAATGTTACTAATCAACTACAACTCCCAAATGCATCAGAAACACATCCATTCATCGAATTTGATTCCTTTCTACTCCGCGACCTGCAACCCACTCGAGATCCAACTTAGACCCATTATACACTCAAATTAGCAGGGGGTTATTGTTCCTAACCATTATCCGAAGCTATCCCCAAGTTTAATTTGATTAACAACATTGTTTGGAGCATCAATCGATCACACAGTGACCGCGGTCTGTTCTTCGACCTGTTCGTCTTCAATTCGTCATCATATTGGTAATTGAACACACCCACTCACTCGTTTATTCATGGGGATCAAAAGCCCCATGATTTCAGATGTTTACAAAGTCGAATTCGAGCCCAATTGGCCGGGATTCGAACTAGGGCTCGAATGGATAGTTGGGGTTTTGGTTAACTTAGTTTAAAACAATTAAAAACGGATTTTAACCGTGGCTGTAAGCCTTGGTTCACTGGTCCGTGCCCTCCCTTGCCATCCGAGAGGTCCCGGGTTCGACCCGGGCCACCTCCATTTATTTTTTTTAGGCATTTTTAAGCCTTTAAAAATTCCAGAAAATTTCCCAAAAATCATAAAAACGTTTTTACAAACATTAAAAAATTTTAAAACCACTTAATTACTTTCTGAAATGTATCTTTACATTTTTATTTGTTTATTTATTTATACTATTATTATCTTTTAAGAAAAATATATATATAGTTCATATTTTATATAGAATTGATTTAAATATTGTTTAACTTATTAAATCATTATTTGGTTCGAATAACAAGTATAAATTATTGTTAAAACGTGCATATTTTATTTAATTATTAAACATTATTATAAATATTTCGCATATTTATATAAAACACAATAATATTGTTACCAAAATTTCGTTTAAAATAGTAAGCTTTAAAAAATTTTTAAAATGTATATACAACATTTTAAATTATTATCATTGTAATTTATTTACACCTTTGAATAACAATATATATATATATATATATATATATATATTTAAGGAAATATAAACGATCTTCAATTGTTAACAAATAACAATTATTTTGGCATGTCTTAAAAAGGAAATTATTTAAAATACTAGTCTTCATCCAAACGTTAATATCATTACGTCAATTATGAAATCTTATTTACATTTTATGAATTTAATCATTTTATAAGAATTTAATTTCTTAAAAAGTATTATAAAATGGATTAATAAAGTTTTTCTTTATTGTATAAAAATATATATAATCTTGATAACTAATTTTATTTATGAAAACCCCAAACTCCACCTTAAGCCTTAGTTCACGTCTAAATGATAAACTTATTATCGAACGTAATCTTGAAATAAATACGTTTTAGGTACCTTGTAAGGGAATTCGTTGAAACGACGCGCGTTATTATTTCTTGTTAATCATCCAATATATACTTAATCGCCATGTGAGTATTTCTATACCCTTTTTTCTTATTTTCACACTTTGGGGTGAAACATGTTAACTTATATCATTGCACTTATAAACTTATTCGAGACTTGTAAACTTATGGCAATTTACTTGTGAGTTGTGGTTAGTTGAACTTTTGTGGTTACCATGTTATGGCATTATATGTACAATCATTAACTATTGCTAGCCCAGCGAAGTCATAGATCTATGGGTAAGACAAGCCTGCTTGGTTGATTCAAGTACACTTAGCTGATCGTATATACTTTTAACGTTAATGGAATATTAACGTCGTTTGATACTTGTAAAACATTCGAGGTTTGATTGTGCATTGTTCATAACATCCCTAGTCACTTTATTCACTAATTTACAACTTGAATTGCCATCTTTTATATACTTATGTATCCAAAACTGTAGAATGCTCACCAACTATTTTTAGTTGACCTTTATTTTTAACATGTTTCAGGTTACTCTTTGAAGCTTATCACATTTAGGATTGGACTTAGAGAAATAAACGAATGATCTGGATACTTTTATACTTGTATTCTGGATGTATCTTTGTTTGAACAATTACTTGTATTGTACAATTGAATCTTGATTAATATATTTGGAACTAATAATAGCGTTATGTGGCTGTGAACGATCGTAACTCTCACGCCTCGACGATTCCGCCGTCAAGGTTGGGGTGTGACAGATTGGTATCAGAGCCCATAACTATAGGGATTTAGGTTATTAGAAATGGTGACCTAGACTATAGTTGCATGAACCTCATAGAAAGACCTCTATATTTTTGTGCTTACATATTGTTTAAATGCTACATAATGCTATGCCTTTTGTGCAACTTGATGCCTTAGCATAGGATTGCCTTATGTATGCTTAAAAACTTAGTTACTTGACTCCTTAAACTTAACTTTGACTTTTGACTCTCCCCGACAAATGAACTTCCTAAACCTATTCTCAACGACATGTGGAATCTACACTTATCATCGTGGATTTAATTCCTTAGACTCTATATCTAATCTGTGAAAATCTCATCAAGGTTTTGATTTCATAAACCTAAGAAATATTGTGTGACACATAGACACCTGTATTCTGGATTTCCTGGCAAAAAGCCCTTGGGCTAAGGCAAGCGTATCGTATAAATCTCATTGAGGGAACCGTTACGCTTACCTGGGGATTTCTGGGATGAGTGATAAACTATGGTCAAAATACACAAATCTCTAAGGCAAATGAGTTAATTTACCTTGACGTGTCAACGATTCCAAATGGTAATGCGTTACCAAATGGAACCATCCTTTTGTATCTTAAAAATCCTTGAATCCTTGAACTAGTTTATCATCAAAGTTTAAATACTTTCTCATTCTTAACCTAAATAATATTCCTGTTAATATTAAACCCATCCTACACTTCAACTCTTACGTTTAAACAATCAACGTGTAACATGTAACGTTATTGAACTCAACGTTTCATGTAACTAATTCTATACCTTGACCAACGTGAACATGGATTTTAACATACCCAAAGATATTGGGAATCTAAACCGTATGTCTTTAAAACTTTAAACCGTTACCTATGGTTCTCAAGTCTTCTTAAGGATGTGTCCTATAACTAAGAACATGCAAAGCTGTAGATGGAATTCCTACATCTCAGGATACTTTGCTAATTGAATATTAACCTTGTTAATTTAAAGTGGTCACTCACCTCAATGATCGAATAAACTAATTATAACTTTGTTACCACTTATAAGTACGCGTGTCTTCAATAAGGCTATGGGTGACCTCATATTTTGGGAAGTCCTTGTATTTTCCTTTCGATTGTGAATCGAATATTCACATCTCATCATGGTGTTGAATCATTCTTGTCCTTGATTTCGTCTTCCTGATTTAAGGCATCCAAGATTTGAACATCATAACAAATCCTGTTACCTCGAACATTGACCTTAAATTTTGTAAGCATGATTTTCCTTTTGTTACATTGATGTAACTTGAAATTTTCTGAAATTCTAAATGATACCCTTTTCCTTTCGTTGTTAAGTCAAACTTTGGACCGTCTGCACCGTGGGAAATGCAAGGGTTTGCAAGTCAGCCTATGACTAAGAACACTCGTATCTCCTAAATGATTCTATCTCATCAAAACAGGGGTGATTCCCTTACTTTGATGAATCTCTATTCGTTCCGATAAATGGTTTCCAATTGTGTGTTTTATGCAATTTAATCCTCTGGATTAGGGTGATTACCTTATCTTGAGGATTGACTTCAAGTATTTTCTTTGAAATGGCATTTCACAAGTGACATGATCTCACCAAAATAGGATTGAAAACCCGTATTTTGGTGGCGATTGTCAATCTTTGATTGTTTCCTTGTTATTATGAAGCTCAATCATTAAGATAGGCGTGAATTCCATACCTTGATGATAATTTTATTTTATGGATTGTATTTTCTCAAATGAAACGACCTCGTCAAAGTAGGAGTGAATTCTGGATTTTGATGAAGAAGTTCATTTTGTTATATTTGTTTTTGTAAGAACTTCACCGTTAAGATAGGAGTGATTTTCTTACCTTAATGGTGAGTTACCTCGTCTTATTTCTGTAGATCTTCAACAATGAGTTGGGATCGAACTTTATGATTGGTAAGTTAGTGGTCATACCTTGGGAATACACCATCAAGTTAGGAGTGAAAACCATACCTTGATGACTATTCTTATTTCTTGATCTTCAACTTACCATGGTTGTAACCAAGTGACGAGAAGCATGTAGTAACTTGACGGGTGAAACAATGTTAGTGTTTTGACCTATCAAGCCAAAGCATGATCTCTGAACTGAAAGAAGACCCGATCGTTTTATGTTGATTTTGATTCCAAGCTTGACGCATGTAAATTCTTAAATCGATTTCTTTCCCGTTATTCTCATGTTTTGATTTGATCTAGCTATATGGAACCATTTATTCCCTACTTATCAACTTTCATTTTGAGTTATCATCAAAACCTGATTGCGTAATGATAGCTTCCTAAAACAACCTTCCTGCCAAATAAAGACATTACTAATTTGTGTTCATGGCTTCCTAGCCACACGAATGTTTCTCAGCTGTGATTATGAATTTGATGAACCGCATGTGCAAGCCGTACTTGGAAAGCTACTTGTGTTTGCCTTAATCAGCAATATCCTAAATTATTTAAATTTAATCCAATCGTGAGTGCTATCTTCGTTGATCAATGCAATTTCTATTATTGTGTCATTTCTTGGACCATCTTTGAACTCCTTATAACAACCTCTAGTAAATCTTCTGAATGTTTTACCCTCAAAACCACACTTATTCTGAAAACCTATTATAATGATTTTCTTCATACCAAAGTTAATCTTTAATCTTGACAAACACGATACTTGTATCAACGTTACACTAATAACACTTTGAACCCTTATTGACATGAGTAAACAAGAATCGATCACCTAGAAACTCGTTAAAGTTACTTGCTTAAGAAGCTCTTATGAATTCCATCCAAAACATCTGAAACTTATTTCTCATAAGCCGAGTCCCGTATCGATCTAAGGTATGGTGTTTCACACATGACAAAAATTCTTGTTAACCGTATTGAACTGTTTGGAATACAAACATTTGTCAATTAAAAATCTTAAAGGAATAACTTGCACACTTTAGAACATATAAGATTATAAACGGTGAAACTCAGCAAACTTAAGGCTCATAGTCAAACTTATTGAATTTAAACACTCGTGAATACGAAATGACATCTAAGTCTCCTCATAAATCTTAAAATTTATTTCTCATGATTAAATTTCGGGACGAAATTTCTTAAAGTAGGGGAGACTGTAACATTTCGTATTTTTATCACGATTTTTATAAATAATAATAATAATAATAGCAATAATACTTAATAATAATAATAACAATATCAATAATAATAATAGTAATAAATAATAATAATAATGATAATAATGATAATAATAATAATAATAACACTAATAATAATAATAATAACATTAATAATGTTAATAATAATAATAATAATAAGAGTCCAGGGGTCGGTTTTGCAATTTATCAAACTTCAAAAAGATGTTTATAGCATGAAATAATAAATTTAAAACCGCAGGGACCAGTTCTGTAAATATTTCAAAACCAACAGCGCTCTCTCTCTTCTCCCTCGTTTTCCCGGCGATCCCTCCGGCCACCGCCGGCCAAAGCTCCGGCGAACCCCAAACGACCTCAAAACTCAATCATTTAAGCCCAAACCGGTCCCATTGTGATCGTGGGCAAGATTCGAGCTCGTGCCCCACGTTAATTTCGCAAACTTGAGTGCGATCGATCCCAACCCGACCCACGTGCACGGTCGGCTACTTTACAAATTGTAAATCGCACTAACAAACTATTTTAATCAAATTGATCGAACCTAAACAACCTTATAAATGTTACTAATCAACTACAACTCCCAAATGCATCAGAAACACATCCATTCATCGAATTTGATTCCTTTCTCCTCCGCGACCTGCAACCCACTCGAGATCCAACTTAGACCCATTATACACTCAAATTAGCAGGGGGTTATTGTTCCTAACCATTATCCGAAGCTATCCCCAAGTTTAATTTGATTAACAACATTGTTTGGAGCATCAATCGATCACACAGTGACCGCGGTCTGTTCTTCGACCTGTTCGTCTTCAATTCGTCATCATATTGGTAATTGAACACACCCACTCACTCGTTTATTCATGGGGATCAAAAGCCCCATGATTTCAGTTGTTTACAAAGTCGAATTCGAGCCCAATTGGCCGGGATTCGAACTAGGGCTCGAATGGATAGTTGGGGTTTTGGTTAACTTAGTTTAAAACAATTAAAAACGGATTTTAACCGCGGTTGTAAGCCTTGGTTCACTGGTCCGTGCCCTCCCTTGCCATCCGAGAGGTCCCGGGTTCGACCCCGGGCCACCTCCATTTATTTTTTTTAGGCATTTTTAAGCCTTTAAAAATTCCAGAAAATTTCCCAAAAATCATAAAAACGTTTTTACAAACATTAAAAAATTTTAAAACCACTTAATTACTTTCTGAAATGTATCTTTACATTTTTATTTGTTTATTTATTTATACTATTATTATCTTTTAAGAAAAATATATATATAGTTCATATTTTTATATAGAATTGATTTAAATATTGTTTAACTTATTAAATCATTATTTGGTTCGAATAACAAGTATAAATTATTGTTAAAACGTGCATATTTTATTTAATTATTAAACATTATTATAAATATTTCGCATATTTATATAAAACACAATAATATTGTTACCAAAATTTCGTTTAAAATAGTAAGCTTTAAAAAATTTTTAAAATGTATATACAACATTTTAAATTATTATCATTGTAATTTATTTACACCTTTGAATAACAATATATATATATATATATATATATATATAATTTAAGGAAATATAAACGATCTTCAATTGTTAACAAATAACAATTATTTTGGCATGTCTTAAAAAGGAAATTATTTAAAATACTAGTCTTCATCCAAACGTTAATATCATTACGTCAATTATGAAATCTTATTTACATTTTATGAATTTAATCATTTTATAAGAATTTAATTTCTTAAAAAGTATTATAAAATGGATTAATAAAGTTTTTCTTTATTGTATAAAAATATATATAATCTTGATAACTAATTTTATTTATGAAAACCCCAAACTCCACCTTAAGCCTTAGTTCACGTCTAAATGATAAACTTATTATCGAACGTAATCTTGAAATAAATACGTTTTAGGTACCTTGTAAGGGAATTCGTTGAAACGACGCGCGTTATTATTTCTTGTTAATCATCCAATATATACTTAATCGCCATGTGAGTATTTCTATACCCTTTTTTCTTATTTTCACACTTTGGGGTGAAACATGTTAACTTATATCATTGCACTTATAAACTTATTCGAGACTTGTAAACTTATGGCAATTTACTTGTGAGTTGTGGTTAGTTGAACTTTTGTGGTTACCATGTTATGGCATTATATGTACAATCATTAACTATTGCTAGCCCAGCGAAGTCATAGATCTATGGGTAAGACAAGCCTGCTTGGTTGATTCAAGTACACTTAGCTGATCGTATATACTTTTAACGTTAATGGAATATTAACGTCGTTTGATACTTGTAAAACATTGTCGAGGTTTGATTGTGCATTGTTCATAACATCCCTAGTCACTTTATTCACTAATTTACAACTTGAATTGCCATCTTTTATATACTTATGTATCCAAAACCGTAGAATGCTCACCAACTATTTTAGTTGACCTTTTATTTTTAACATGTTTCAGGTTACTCTTTGAAGCTTATCACATTTAGGATTGGACTTAGAGAAATAAACGAATGATCTGGATACTTTTATACTTGTATTCTGGATGTATCTTTGTTTGAACAATTACTTGTATTGTACAATTGAATCTTGATTAATATATTTGGAACTAATAATAGCGTTATGTGGCTGTGAACGATCGTAACTCTCACGCCTCGACGATTCCGCCGTCAAGGTTGGGGTGTGACAATGAACTTAACCTTTCCCTTACCTCTCTGGCCATTGGAGGAACTTTGTTTTCCATATGAGCCATCAATGCTTGATTCTCTTCCAAGACTTCCTTCTCATACATGCTCTAGTCATATGTACCATCTTGAAGTATGATCAGACCAGACTCCTTTGAAGTACTCGGACTTGCTGATTCATTTGTGGCTGGTGGGGATGTATTCGTCAGCTGAGGTTGTCTGAGCAGAGATTTTTGAGAGGTTGGTTGCTGATGATGATACTGCTGATGCTGCTGATGCTGATGCTGCTGAGATGATTATTGATTGCATTCTCTAGAAAAGTGTCCATAGAGATTGCACTTGAAGCATCTGACTTTGGACTTGTCAACACCAATCTTTGATGTTTTACTAGCTGCAGTCAGATTCTTGTTTCTCCTTAGATATTGCTTAGCTCTGTAAGCAATCATTGCCATCTGCCATTGTAGATCCATCTCTACCACTACATCAGGAGGTAGTTCTTCCAAGTCTTGTTGGCAAATGTTTGCTGATGTTAGTGAGCTTCCCAGATATGCTTGAAAGCTAGAACTAAAAGCTGCAAAGGCTGCTTTTTGTTCTTCAGAATCCAATATCACAGTAATTGGTTCTGATTGATTGTTTTGTTAAGAAGATTTTGCAGTTGCAGTAGTTGTATCTCTTTTCTCAGCAGATCTTCCTGTTTACTTTTGGTTCTTACTTTGAGATGATTTCTTAGAGGGTTTAGAGGCATAAAAACTAACTTCCTCTTCATTGTCACTCAAAGTACAAGAGTTATCACCTTCATGATTTGAGATAAATGCACTTCCAGCATTTTTGGTTTCTTTGAAGTGATAAGGTGAGACATGTGTTCTCACACTCTTGTTTCTTGATTGTTCATCCATTTCAAGAGCTTCTACTTTAGCAACCAGAGTATCTAGACCAGTTGTCTTAAGATCTATGGTGTTCTTGAACATGGACACTGTCTGCTTCCAACTTTCAGGCAAAGTGTGGAGCATTTTCTTGTTGAGTTCCTCAGTAGTATACTTCAACTCCAAGATGTTCATCTCAGTAACGAGTTGCATAAATCTATGGAGTTGTTGAGGAATTGATTCACCCTCAATATGATGAAAGGTTTCATATTGTGATCTGAGGGTGTCTTTCCTGATGCTTCTGATCTCATCACTCCCTTTACAGAGAGTGTGGAGTATCTTCCACAAGGAGTTTGCTGTTTTATAGTTCTCACACCTGATTAATATCTCTTCTGGCAAAGCCATACTAAGAAAACTGTATGCTTTAATATCGACTTTAACCTTCTTGACATCATCAGGTGACAAGTCTTTTGTGCTGATAGGCTGATTCTTGTCATTATAATCCGGTCCAAGAGTGGGTGGAATATAAGGACCTTCAGGGATGGACTCCCACAAGTCAGAATCTGTGTAGTTCACATGATTCCTGAACTTGATTTTCCAGGACTTGAAATCAGCTTTTGTTTCCAACTTCGGTGGTTGATACGATCCACCAAAAGTACTCATATTAATTGAGAATAATGAAACAAATTTTGACTGTTGAATTAGACAAATCAATTAAAGACTCAGATCTAGTATTCAATTAATTTGAATATAGATCTAAATCAATCAAACAATGAGAGAATGCTTGCTGAATGATAAGTCATAGAATTAATTGTTTAAAAACAATTAAACAATTTTAATACTGATAGATCAATTGATCTAAATCAATGAGCACTTGGCTCTGATACCACCTGTGAATCCATGGATCTCAATTCAGGAATTATCAGTATTAAAATAAAATCAAATCAATGATTGCGGAATTATCATTAATTGACGTTTAATTGTTTTAATGATTATCAAAGAACACAAACACCAAAAACACAGTAAATGTGAAGGAAATAATTACTCAAAAGTATTTCATTAATTATCGAGTAATGATTACAAAAGAATAATTATAAATGACTATGAACAACGATTTCTGTGAATCTAAATAATGTTGATATTGATGTGACGGCGGCTAGGTTGCACGATTAACAAAAATATTCAAAAGTATTTCATTGTCTTCCGCAGGAGTTTTGCTCTTCCGTAGATGTCTTAGTCTTCCGTAGAAGTGTTGTTCTTCCATAGGAATTCTGTCTTCCGTAGAAGTCTTCACTTCATACAATCCTTGATCATCCGCAGGAATTCACTTGTGGTCTTGTAAGAAACATATCTACGGATTAACAAAAATGTTCATCCGTAGATGTTTCTTACACCTGGACAATTTCAGGAATCCTACCAAGTATATTGATTTTGCCTGTCAACAATCATAATGCAACACACATATATATGGGTTAACCTATAGATTCAATGCACGTATGCATATATATATACTGATAGTTACAATCATTAATTACGAGACTTGACTAAAGTTCTAAGCCTATACAAAATAATCTAGACCTATGCTATCTAGATCCAACACTTTATGTTAATGGCAATGTCATATCTTCTAAAAATCTTTATGTTAATGGCAATTTTAGTATTACCAAATGATATTTGCCTTTATTTTCATTACATTTTTCTTTTTTTCCCTTCTTTTAAATAAATTCAGAACTCAATTTTTTTTACTTTTCTTTCATTAAAAAAAATTCTAAAACAATACTGTTTTTTTTCCTTCCACTTCTTTTCTTTTCTTTCCTTAAATTAACTCTGGGAAAATAGCATAAAGATGACCGGGTGACACACACTCAATTTGCCATTGTAGCTATGGTATGGATCATGATTCGAGTACTCAATGGATATTGCTCAAAGAAGTTCCAATCGAGCCTGTAGAACCGAAACTTTAAGCTTGCAATGCAAGAGTTTGCGTAGTTTCACATCAAATTGTTGTGGAATTAAAGCCGTCAAAACCTTGACGGCCATCATCACAGGTGAAGCTTTTACATTTTGAAGAATTTAGTTAAATCCTTCAACGGTTTGTTTCAAGTCACAATCTTTTGCATATTTAAACATTGAAAGATTGAATTTAATGTCGAATGTTGTTGAAAATTGTGGGTACAAGAATGAGTTGATTCTAATTTGGTATTTTAAGTTTTTAACATTTGATCTTTTTATTACATACCAAGTGTTTGATAAAATGTTTATGAGACTTGGAACATGTTCATAACATTAGATCTTCTTGACCTTTAAAAACCTCTCTAAACTAGTGTATATATCCATATTTTAATTAAATAATAATTTTTTAATTTTAAATTAATATTTTTTTTCTTCCAATCACACATACTAATTAAATAACATTGAAAATATAAACACGGGTTGAATACTAAATCCCCTATTTTCAGAGAATTACTTTTTATTATTTTCTTAATATTTAGAAATGTTGTCTTGGGATAGGAAAATGAATATAATAGATAAATAAGACTATATCATGTATATTCTTTAAATTTTAAGTATGAGGATGTGAACAGAGATTTTGATGTAAGTGCTCTAATATGTTATACTAAAAAAATCGAATGTTAGTACCGGTGTTTTGATTATTGTGCTGGACCACCGGACTGGCCGGTCGAAGCCACCTCTGCGAGTTTGGTTTCCATACTTTAAACTAGAGCATCAAAAAATAGACAGTTTTCTATTAGATCAGTGTAAGCGTCTCATTTTCTCCATGTGACACATCATCAGCATATCAGTTTTTCTCATTTTTTTCCGTTTTATATGGTGTCGTCCCAGTTTTTCTTGTTTATCTATTTTTCTCAATTTAGTTTTCAATTTGTGGGTGTGTGGATCAGTAATCCTGGTTGAAATTCATCAGGTTGTAGCATCTTGAAACTCAGGGCGTAATATTCCCGGGCTCCTAGTTTCTCTCGGGCTTTCCTTAAGAGTGTTCCAAATCGCCACTCTATCCCCCCTCAAATTGGGTTACCGGTGACTCACTACGGGTGGACCCAATGGCGGAGGTTTTAAGGGGCCGGGGGGGGGGCGCCACCCCCCCTCTATTTTTCATCGGTAGTGTTAAATTTTAGACCAGTAGTGTAAATTTTTAGCCCGGTAGTGTACATTTTTGTATAACACTAGAGTTCGCCCCCCGTAAAAAAATTTAATTTTGACCTCGCCCTCCTTATAAAAATATTCAAGCTCCGTCCCTGGGTGGACCTTTTCTTTTCCTTTTCTGTTATTGATTTAGTGGCTTACAATCTATGGTTAATACACGAATAGAAGTTTCAAGAACACCAGAAGCTTCTAGTACTATTTTAAAGCTTGAGAAATCAACATGTGACCATCATTCAATCTTCCAGAATATTCTAAACAACTGTAAACCCAATTCACATAACACCATGCAATTTGCAAAACATCTCAATCTAGATACCTTCTCGATGTTGCTTGATACGTATCAGATTCTCATGGTCCCATTGGAATCACATGTTGAGTTCTATATAATCATAATTTGGGGAAAAAGAAGTTGCATTTAATCGTCTGTTGAAGAATTAAGACGATGATGAAGTTGAATCAAGAATCTCCGTCGTACTACGGTGTTCTCGGCGTTTCTGTTGATTCCTCCGGCGACCAGATCCGGCGAGCTTATCGGAAACTTGCTATGGTGTGATCTTATGCTTCTTGCTATAGCTCAATCGTTGAATTTTTGATTTGATAGATGAGGAGATTAATGGATGGTGTTTTGATCTTGTGTGGTGTAGCAATGGCATCCTGATAAGTGTGCTAAGAATCCGTTGCTTATGGGGAAAGCAAAGAGTAAATTTCAACAGATTCAAGAGGCTTATTCAGGTAATTGTAGGTTTTGTTATGTTATGTAACATGCATACCAACTGTTTGATGAAATGCGAGTTTTGATTTTTCTGATTTTGGGTGATGAAATAGTGTTGTCAGATCAGCGAAAAAGATCAATGAATGATGTTGGATTTTGTGATCCTTAAGATGAAGAAGATGAGGTAATTTTATATGTTCTTGATTGTCGTCTGAATGTACTTTGCTCATTAGTTCATTGCTTTCATATGCTAATTTGTTATTTGATCATGTAGTCAATGAGTTCATAGCTTTCATATGTTAATTTCCTCTCTGCTGAATTGCTGATTACTTGTTATTTTACTATGTTTCTGATTAGGGGTTTGTTGATTTTATGCAAGAGATGTCATCCTTGGTGAAAAATGTAAAGAAAGAGGTAAATAAAGAATTTCTATTGATTTCAAAATTTTCAAATTCGTCTTAAATTTTGGACTTTAAAACTATTTTAATCGGTTTACATGCTAAAAATGTGTAAAACTTGTGTTTTGACAGGAGAAATTGTACAGTTTAGGTGAAATACAGAGCATGTTTAGAGAAATGGCATAAAGTTTTAACCAATCAGCCTCTTCTTGTTTTGATGATGATGGTATTTGGTCACAAAATATATTCAGTTTGAATGATGGTTCAAGAAGTTCGAAAAGGGCTCGAGCCGAGACTAACCCATTGTCGAGCTTTGGCATGCAAGAGGCCAAGTGTGTCTAAACCACCCGAAGTTGCAATATGAACTTTATAAAGATTGGAATGTATATTTTATTGATGTGTTCTATCAACAATAATACAATATTATATAGGCATTTACAAGAGTATTTTAAGGAGAGAAATAAGCAATAATAAATGTGTACATCTTAAATATCTTTGACTAGCTATCTTCAAGGAGGAGATTGATTTGATGAGGTAATTTCGGATGTGTCCTTGATACGCCCCGCAAGATGGAGGCTCCATTGGAGACTCCAATCTTGGAACGAAATTTGATGAAGAGACGTTTTGCTAGAGGTTTGGTGAGAGTATCGGCCGGTTGATCATGGGAGTTGATGTGATGAACTTTAAGCAGGTCGGTCGTAACTTTTTCACGAACAAAGTGATAGTCGAGTGCAACATGCTTCATTCTTGAGTGATAAACCGGATTGGCACATAGATAGGTAGCGCCGGTATTGTCACAATAGAGATCCAGTGGTTTTGAGGGTTTAATGTGAAGCTCTTGCAACAAGTTTTCAACCCATGTGACTTCAGCCGCGGCGTTAGCCAACGCCTTATATTCGGCTTCTGTTGAGGACCTAGAGACCATTTTTTAACGATTTGATTTCCATGACACTATGTTGGAACCGAGGTAGATGAGGTAGGCCGAGGTGGATCGTCCGCCATCATTGATTCCACCCCAATCAGAGTCGGCAAAGGCCGTGATGTTGACGGGAGTGCCCCGTTTCAAGAACAACCCATAGTAAATGGTTCCCTTTAAGTAGGGCATTACCCGCTTTAAAGCTTGCATATGTTTTGTTGTGGGAGCATGCATGTATTGAGACAATTTGTTGACCGCGAAGCAAATATCTGGTCGGGTAAAAGCAAGATATTGTAAGGACCCAACAATTTTCCGATAAGGGGTCGGATCAATGCGTGAGGAACCATCATTGGGGGAGAGTGTGTCGGTTGAGCTAAGTGGGGTGACCACATCTTTTGCACCTTCCATGTGGAAGTTATTGAGAAGGTCATTAATGTGTCGATGTTGTGATAGAAACATCCCTTGTGGAGTAGTAATGACCTCGATGCCTAGAAAGTGATGGAGATTACCGAGATCTTTAATGGAAAAACGATGTGATAGAAGATCCACAAACTGATTCACTAGGCTTGTGCAATTACCTGTTAGGACAATATCATCAACATACACAAGAAAGTACATTATTTTTCCATTATGATTGTATATAAATAGTGAGGCATTAGAGTGAGACTTGGTGAACCCATATTACAATAGAAGCGTTTTGAGCTCCATGTACCACGCCCGCAGGGCTTGTTTGAGCCCATATAGAGATTTGTGAAGTTTGCAAACATGGTTTGGAAATTGGTTGTTGTGATAACCGGGGGGTTGAATCATGTAAACATCCTCATACAGGGTTCCTTGCAAGAACGCATTATTGACGTCAAGTTGACAAAGTGGCCAGTTTTGCGCTAGAGCAAGAGAGAGGATGACCCGAATGGTGACCGGTTTAGTGACCGGGCTGAAAGTTTCAAAAAAATCTCGACCCGGTTATTGATGGAATCCTTTTGCAACGAGACGGGCTTTAAACTTGTCGATAGAACCGTCCGGTTTTCGTTTAACGCGAAATACCCACTTACACCCGATGGGTTTATGAGATGAGGCAGGAACAAGTTCCCACGTATGATTATGAAGTAAAGCGTTATATTCATCATCCAAGGCTTTTCTCCAAAGGGGATCTTTGATTGCTTGAGAAACACATGAGGGTTCAATGGTGGCGGGAATAGGGTGAATGGTGGTTTGATTGACATAGTTTGCACCATAATATTTGGAGTTAGGTTTTCGGTTACGTGGTGGCAGGGGCGGTGGTGACGATGGTGGTGTGAGGATAGGTGTGTCCGGTGGTGTGGTGTTAGGTGACTGAGAGGGATGCGTGGTGTATTAGTTGAAGGTGAGGTTGGTAAGAGAGAGGGTGCAACCGTAGGTGATGAGGGGGTGTTGGGGGAAGTAGATTGGAATATGGGTGAAGGGACATGGGGGTTTATATTTATGATTTGTAGTGTGGGGTTTATGTTGAAATTAGTGGGGATGGTAGGCGTGGATAATTGTAAGGATTGGGTAGGTGAGGTTGTTTGTGAATGGGTAGTAGTAGGTGCATGGGTAGCATGTGGTGAGTTATTTAAGAAATCATCAATAGGAATGGATGGTGGTGGTGTAGCTAGTGGAGTACGAACCGGGAAAATATGAGGGACAAATTGGACGTGGCGAGAGTGATAAAGATGCTGGGTTTCGAGCTCAAGACATTTATAGGCGGATTTGGAAGTGGAGTATCCAAGGAAGATACATCGAGCGGATTTGGGATCAAGTTTGGATGATGAATACGGTTTTAGCCATGGGTAGCAAAGACAACCAAATGGTTTTAATTTGGTATAGGTGGGTTGTTGATGGTACAACTTTTCATATGGGGTTTTGTGGTCTAAAATGGGTGTCGGTAAGCGGTTGATTAAGTAAATAGCCGTTTGAAAAGAATGTGACCAAAAACGAGGTGGTAAACCGGCAGAGTGGAGTAAGGCTAGACCAGTTTCCACAATATGACGATGTCGCCTTTCGGCGGTACCATTTTGCTCGGGTGTATGAGGCGGAGTAGTAAAGTGAGAGATACCACATGATTGAAAAACCGGAATGAGTGCTTGGTATTCGCCGCCATTATCCGAGAAGATGGATATAAGCGGTGTTTGGAAATAATGTTCAAACAATTTTTTAAACCAAGGAAATAGAGTAGATACATCCGATTTGTGACGCATGGGGTAGAGCCAGACATATTTAGTGTGAAAATCAACAAATATGACGTATTATTGAAAACCATCAATAGATTTTTGTGTTGGTCCCCAAACGTCTGTGTAAACAAGTTGTAAAGGTTGTTTAGTCACGAACGATGTATCATGAAATGGCAATTTGTGGCTTTTATTGATTGAGCATGACTCCCAATGAAATTTAGAGTCTGACATTTTTTTAAAGGTAAATTCAAACATTTTGCAAGTGTTCTAAAAATCTTGGTGGATGGATGACCAAGCGAATGATGCCATTCATGAGTGGTGGATGTGTTGTTGACTTGAGGAAGAGAGGGAGACGGCGCGTAGTACACATCATGCTTGTTCACTCCCCGAAGAAGAGGCGCCCCCGTGATGAGATCCTTCACAAAAAAACAAAAAGGAAAGAATTCAACCGAAACGTTATTAGTTTTGCAAAGTTTGGCAACGGAAATGAGATTGCGGTTTAATTTAGGTACGCATAAAACATTAGATAGAGAAAGAGAACGAGAACAAGTGGATGTTGAGATACTAGTGTCACCGGTGTGTGACACTTTAAGACCCGTACCATCGCCTAGGACAATTTCATCGGGTCCACCATAATCCATTGGAGCTTGTAAGTTGGAGCGATCCGAGGTGACATGGTTGGACGCCCCGCTATAAAAAAGCCAAGTTGGTGAAACCGGGTTGTGGCTGGAAGTTGTAGTGTTAACAGGGGGACTTGTAGCAGTGGCAATGTTGTTTTCTCGGAGGAACCGAGCGAGTTTTCGGCAGTCTTTTGTATCATGCCCGGGTATAGAACAAAACTAGCAGTAGGAGTTGGGTTGAACATGGCGATTTCCAGTGTTAAAGGTGGTCGATTTGGACCACTGTAAGCGAGTAGTTCGCTGTCCTTGGCGACTCCCGAAAGCGGAACGCGATTGATTGTGGTTCGACTGATTGTGTTCTTGCCTGGTGGTAAAATTAACAGTAGTAGGAGGCATGGGGAGTGTTTCAAAGCTTTTCAAGTGTTGTTTGAAATCAACTAACGTATTAAATAGTTCGGAATAGGTGATTGCATTTTCACGAACTTTTATAGCCGCTACAATGGGCTGGAATTCATTACCAAGCTGATTGATTATATGAATCATCAAGTCATCGTCGGGAATGGGGCTTTGAACCAAGGCAATTTCGTCCGCTATTGAGCGCATATCTTGGAGAAATTCGGTCACAGTTCGGGAGCCTTTTGGGTTAGAGGAGAGTTTGGATTTTAGAGTGATGATGCGAGAACGTGAGGCGTTCGCATAACTTGTGTTAAGGCGTTTCCAGGCCTCCTGGGACGTTTCAGCCGATGAAAGCAAGGGTTGGATGGTGTCGGTGCAACTACCTAGGATGGAACTTATAAGGATTTGGTCCTGTCGGTACCAACGGGAGTATTCGACACTAGTTTTGGTGGGGGTTTGGATGAGCTATCGATAAAATGATAAAGATCGAGACCGATAAGGGTTGAAAGGATTTGTTTCGCCACACCGGAAAGTTCGATGCGGTGAGCTTAATGGGGAAGTGGGTGGTGGCTGTGACATGTATGATTATGGAGGGTGGGTTTGATGTAGCAGACATGGTTGAAGAAGATAATTTGAAAAGAAAATAGAAGGGCCGGCTGGGATCGAATTCTCAATGGAGAAGATGGTTTGCTCTAGATACCATATAAAGATTGGAATGTATATTTTATTGATGTGTTCTATCAACAATAATACAATATTATATAGGCATTTACAAGAGTATTTTAAGGAGAGAAATAAGCAATAATAAATGTGTACATCTTAAATATCTTTGACTAGCTATCTTCAAGGAGGAGATTGATTTGATGAGGTAATTTCAGATGTGTCCTTGATAGCAATATGAACTTAACCTAAAGCAGTTGCTTTTATCATGGTTTGGTTAGTGCCAAAGCAGTTGCCTTTATCTTGGTTTGGTTAGTGCAAGCCAATGAAGATTGAATCAGAGTCCAATGGAGATGATGAGAGAATGTTGTATGTTTTGCCATTGAGCTTGTATAAAATCAAGCTTGATGTTATGAGCAACACAAATAATGTAACTGACATAATTGTAAGTAGTTCTGAATGTGTTCTCTTGTTTTGAGCAGGTTGTAGTGTTTTAATGCAGACATCTTAGCATTTGATAAAGCTCTCTCTTGAGTTTAGTGTAGATCTGCAAGTGTGTCATAGGTTCTCCCTTGGCTGCTTGAAACCAGGGCAATATCAACGCTATCATGTATAGTTTGTTGTTCTTGCCCTTAGTTGTGCACAGCAACAAACGACAAAATTATCTGCTAAATCAAGGACAACAAACAATTAACTGTTAAGTAACATGTGTATAATGTTGTGTATTTGCATCTTGTTTATACCTTACCTTAGAAAGTTTTGGACTTCATGTTGAATCAGAGGTAAGTTGTCTTAATCTGGATGATCCTGAGCTCTAAGTAATACAAGATGATGAGGTGATGACTCACATATCAAAGTCAATAAACATGATTTGAGGTTTTCCAAATCACAACCTCGATGGTTGTGGTTGGTTATAACGTCTATATTAGATTCATGCCAATAATGATAAGTCTGGCTTTTTGAATGCAACAAGGTGTGATGGGCCATGCTAGACCTTCCCAGGCCGAAAAGATGAGAGGTAAATCGGACTGACTTAGCAACAAGACAATAAAGGGTGCTGATCAAGATCGAACACAACCGTTGAACCAAATTGGGGGCAACAATACTCAATTTAGTGATGTTGTAACATTATAAGGACGATTGTGTCGTCTCATCCTTGTAAATGATTTACCCACTACATATTGTTCATATTATCAGATTTTTACTTATCCTATGGTAAAAGCTGAGTAGTTTAATTAAAATACCAACTGAATGTTGATCGAATGTTTTGATGGACACACAACTCCCTCCTCTTAATAGAAGAGAAAATCAACTTATAAGAACATATATACATCATGCAACTAACCCTATTAATGCTATCAACAACTAACTAAAATTTGATGACAGGCATTTCTAGCATATTAACATTATGATTTAAGTAAATCAAGATAACACAATAAATCTCGCGCATAGATCTTGGTATTCGTAGTCGTCGTTTTCCCTTAACACTAGATAAGATCTTATGTCGTATAATACATTCTCTTGTAAGCGTATATCGGTATATGATACATCTTAGTATACATAAAAACTATTTTAGCAAATAATTTAAAGAAATATTTATATAAGGACGTAGTTGTATGATTGAAAGTCATGATTCTGATCTTTAAATTATCCTAAACAAATCTTGCAATCCAAATAAAAGCATACATAGGACATCTCATTTGATCATAATGGTGTAATAAGGCTAACACCTTTTTTTCAAGGCCTAACTTTATGTTTGTGCCAACCTTACTCACATGGCCTTCACTACCTACACTTTACCAATGTCATTAGAAGTGTATAATTTAATTTTCTTTAGTAATTAATAAATAAAAAGTCATATATGTATATATGCTACATCTTCATACAAACCAATATTATCACTAGCATTGTTGAAAAATGTAAACCCTCTATAGGTCACAAGTTTGAATTATATTTTCCAACATATATATCTTAAACTTTTTTGCAAGAAATATATATATATATATATATATATATATATATATATATATATATATATATATATATATATATATTTATATGATTTCCTGAATCTTTTAAAAAGTTATATCCACCTTACAAATTTACAATTTGAAAAGAACAAATCTATAATTTAACACCTTAGGCGAATCCAATGTTCTTTATTATCCTCTTAATACAAGAGCATAACGAATGCTCCGCCTCAAATATCATAAACGCGTTTAATAACGAATGCTCCGCCTCAAATATCATAAACGCGTTTAAGATGCGTTGGTTGTGGATGAGACTCCACGATTAAGCGAAACAATTCATCATGATCATGAGTGATCTTCTATAAAAACAAAGTGTGTGATTAGTTCAATGCTTTCCAAGTGTGATAATAAAAATTCCATTTCATTATTTCAAAGTCAAGAAAAATATTAACATATAATTGTGAACTTTATCAACACACCCCTTTAAATAGTTCATCTCCATGCAATGCAACAGTGCACCCCTTCTCCCCTTCTTCACTTCTTTACACCACCACCACCACCCACCGTCGTTAACATCTTCAACCTCAACGACAACACTCCGGCGACCGCCACCGTTGTATTCCGACACACCAATGGCTTTACACATTGCATTCATCATCACTCTAGTAGCAGCTGCAGCCCCTATCAAAGGAATGAATATGAGGCTGCAGCTCAATGATCAAATAAAGTGTGGTGGTTGCCCTTGTAACAGCCCATGTTACACCACTAGTCCTCCACCACCACCGCCACCGCCACCACGGTCGCCGCCACCGCCCAAGATGCCGACTCCGGCAGCCGGAGTGAGTTGTCCTCCGCCACCGACTGGCGGTGGGTCTTCGGTGGCGTCTCCGGGGTACATTTACATCACTAGTCCACCGGCGGGAGATTTGTATCCCGTTAACCCGTATTTCTCCGGCAGCCACCGTAACAACGGGGCCGCACCGCCGCTGCTGGTGGTGGTTGGTGTAGTGGGAATGCTGATTGTATTCTAAGTTAAAAATAATTATGGTGTATCTTTATTTCAATAAAATATAATTTTTGTTAATTTAAACGAAGCTAAATGCATCGCTCATAGCGTTTATGACACTGCTAGAAAACTGGGTAGTTATTGCTGTCTTTTCGGTGCCAAAAGTCTATTTGAGATCGTTTTGTGATAGAGAACAAGCTGGGAAATACAAACGTCACAAAATGGCTTATCATGACTATTTTTTGTCGCTGGCAAATTTTGATAGCAATTGTCAAGTTTTCTAGTAGTTTTTTTGTTACTAATAATTATACATCATTTTGTATTATTCTTATCAATTGTTACTAAAATTTTGGTATCAGACTAAATCCCCTATGATTCATAAGAGATTTAGTCTGATACCGAAATTTTACAATATTTATTCTAAATAGTGAATGTTTAAGTCTTATCGTAAACATCAAATGATCCTACTCCGAAACTACATAACTTCATTATAGAATGAGTTACACGCTAACCATCACAAGAAAACACTACATTTGATAAGAATGAACTAAATGCCTTTGATACATATGTATCTATATTAGTTTAATCGTTAAATACATATAAACTGGGGTATTATAGCTATCATTTGATTTATTGAATTATTACTTTATGAAATTAAGGATGCATACATTATGATTTGTGCCAACCACGGTGTAAACCTCGGACAAATTCTATATCTTTTAGGGATTGTAGTTTTTGCATCGATCAATTCGATCAAAAACAAGATCCAAGGAGAATAATATATGAAGATCAAAAACAAGATTCAAGATACATTATGCTTGAGTTTAACCAAAAACCTTACTTATAAAAAATAAAACCTCGATCAATTAGGCTAGCTCCACGTTAGCAATAAATTTATACCCAAGTGTATTATAACTTTACTTTAAATCACATGTGCGAATTTAAAACACTATATAAATTTAACAAGAAACTCATGGGTCTAACATTTGTTTAAACAGGTAATTATATATTATATTACCAGCGGTGAGTGTAACCGCTGGTAAAAATGATCTCGTCCGTTGAAACAAGCTGAAACTAAATCTTGACCGTTTAAACTCGACGGTTATGACGGTTACAAAGTAGTTTTCGGTGGTTTTCAGCGGTTATGATAGAAACTTCTACCAACTACCCACTATCTGAATTAAACTCCACACTATCTCAACTCATTTTTACACTTTTAGGTTAAATATCCACCGTTGGATCAGGGTGAGAATGAATCTCATCCATTTATCTTCTCATAAAATGAGCAGTTATATTTTATCTTCAAAACCTTCACTCGGATTCAACACGTCGCTTGAAAAGCCGCTGGTAACCACCTCTTTCACCTAAATATAAAGCTAATATTTCTCTAATTTCTCTTATAGTTTACGAAACCAAGAGGCTTATTACCTATGAATTCGATATCCCTCACCTTTATGATTAATCCCAAAAAAACCCTAATTTCCCTATCTACTTGATTTCATAAACTGCATTTAAGATTTTTGCTACTGAATTCAGGTTTTTTGGTAACCAAACCGAGTTCATATTTGGTTTTTGGTTTGGTTTCGACGGAGGCAATTGTCCTCCCTAGAACATGATAAATTACTTAACTTTTGAGAGGGTTATTATGATTCTGCCATTTCATAATTTGTATCTGCTATATAATTTAAGTGATGCATTGAATATACATACTTCTATCATTGAAACATATAAGAGGGCTAATGTATTATTAATTTTACATTTCATATTTTCATCTTGATTGAATAAAAAGTACATAAACATATATGAGAGCTATTGTATTCTTATAAAGTGTTTTGTTAACTACTTATTGAGATTTGCTAAAGTTGTAGGAATTTGATACGGGCTTATGGCGGTGGATTGCAATGTGTTATGGGTTTAAATTTTAGTAGTTATTTCACTCATTTACAAGGGTATTTCGTTAAATTTTAAATAAAGAGACTCATTCTTTTAATTTTTAAAGGCGTTGCATATTGATTTCTTTTTTCAAGAATGAGGTTTTTTACTTTTTTATTTTGAATACATTGTTTCAAATCTATTGGAGTTTTACTTTCTTACTATGTTTGATTGGCTTTAATATTCATTTCAATTTAGTGGAAACTAATATGTATGCATCGTCTTAGTGTACTTTGGGAAAACAATTATAATTTGAAGGTTCTTTTTTTTTCAAGTGTTAATATAGATAAAAGATATTGGAAAGGTTAAGTTTTCTAGTGTTGTAATTATTGTTCCATTGTAACAAGAGAAAAAAAAATTATACATACAATATTCATTATTATATTGTTATCGATTGCTATCATTTCTTATATGAAAAATCATATATCATCTTTGTGGTATAAAGTAAGTAATATGATTTAACTTACTAACTATCTCTTCTTTGGTTGTGTACTAATGTATTTGGATTTGACTGCAGGTCTTTGTTTGTTGCCTTTGTTGCCTAATTCGATTGTGATGTCATCCTTTAGTTTATGAAGAAATAGGGTTTTGCTTTCCGTTAGTTGTCTTACTTCCAGCTTTGGACACATTTTTTTAATCACTAGCAAAACGTCGGTAGTGTCCCTCAACAATTTTTGGATGCCAAGGAGGAAGAAACTAGGAAGAAGTAAGTATTGTTCCGTCTTAAATTTTGGTAAACTTATGATATTATTAATTTCATATCATCGTAAATTTAGAAGGATATGAATCGTATTACAAGGAGTGAAGACGGTATTAGTTTTCTAAGCAAGAGTTGGTTGCAATGGAATCAAGAATTTTGGTTTAACTTATGTTTCTTTCATGACATTTAGCTTGATTTGCGATTGTTCAAGTTCAAATACTTTCCTCAAACTGCTATAGCACAGAGAGGCTTTTGTTGTGAAAGCTGCTAACTTGGAGCCCACTCAAGGAGATACACAAAAATTTATAGAATGTGGTGAGGTGATGACAACGAGAATGCCCTGACATATGGATCAAGAGAAACATATATTGTTTTGTTTTGAATTAAAAAATAGTTATACTTATGACAACAAAATACCCGTTCACCGGACGGGTATAAAACTAGTTCACTTCAGCTTCAGGTGAAATCCATGAACAATCTCGAATTCGGTCGACTTGACAGTTTCACAAGTGACCCGTTTAACCCATTTAATAAAAAACACTTTATGTATTTAATAAATTGCTTGAATATTTTATGCAAAATTTTAACGATAAAAGATACAGCAGCATCAAGTTTATAAATGAAACCTCATTAGTTTATATGCAATTTATTTTTAGTTATAGATTTAACTAAAGCAATAATGATTAAATAGTGAATTGTCATTTTCGTCCATATGGTTTGTTCTCATCCAAATTTTTTTTTTCTTTTAGTTATAGATTTAACTAAAGCACTAATGATTAAATAAATAGTGAATTGTCATTTTCGTCCATATGATTTGGTCTCATTCAAAAAGATTTTTTCTTACATTTTGCCTCCTAAAGTTTGGAAAATTGTCATTTTCAACCAAAAATATGAATTTCGTGAAAAAAAATTCCAACAACGCGTAAACATAAATCAGGATTTTGTTTTTATATGAAAATTTACATAATTACTCTTTTAATGATAAATATTTAACATTTTAAATAATAGAATTAATATATATGGATGATCGAAAATGACAAATTTTTTCAAACCTTAACGAACCAAATACAAGAAAAATATTTCTGGATGAGGCTAAACTAGAGGGAGAAAAACGGAATTCACTCTTAAATAAAATAAAATAGTGTCTTAGGTTTTTAATGGGTCATTTATTTAAAAAGAAAAAGAAAAGAAAACACTTTGAGCCATACTTCTTTATCTAGAGTAGCTGCTACTATACGTTCATCTGCTTGTAGGAGCCCCGAATCTAAAACAGTTGGCCTGCAATATGAATTTATATATGTTTATGGGTTGTTTTAAATAGACACCCCATTATTTTAAATCAACACCCCAAAATTTTTATACGGGTCGTATAGCCCCATACGCGTCGTATAGGGGGGTCGTATAGCCCTATACGGGGCGTATAACCCCCCTGACAGCCCCCTGAATTTTTCCTCGTAGTCAGTGTCGAAATTAACTATACGCGTCGTATAGCCCTATATGTGTCGTATAGGGGGTCGTATAGGGCTATATGGGGCGTATAGCTCTCTGACACCCCCCCTGAATTTTCCTCGTTTTCAGTACATTCGACCCTATACGCCGCGTATGGACCCATACGCGGCGTATAGGGGAGTGTCGATTTAAAAAAGTGGGTGTCTATTTATTAGGACCCATGTTTATTAAGGAGTAAAAGTGATCATTCTTCTTTAATAAAGAATCAATAAACGATAAAAAAAATACTTGAATATTCATGATTATTGAATGCCACAGCCTTGTTTAATTGGGAAAAAATAAATTTGATTAGGCGATTTAAATTTTGAAAAATTAAAATTGACAGCCTCTAGGAATCAAATTAACTGTATAGATAAATACATACGACTTAAATAAAAGTTTCATGTGTTTTAACAATAAATGTTAGATATTTTAGTGTAATTGAATTTACTAATAACTAATGTGATTATAATATCCATCAAACAAGTTAGAAGGTGTGAAGTGCACTTTTGTTTGAGTATATTATGATTTTCGATGTTAAAACCATTTTAGGGGCGAAACCCCTAAGCAATGGGATCCAAGGCGGCAGCCCCTGGCGGGGTCCAAGGGGCAGAGCCCCTGGCAGGGGTCGAGCTGCCAGGTCAGCTTGGAAATTTTTTATTTTGATAAAAATGACTTCATTAAAAAATGCATTTCGAATTGATTTTCCAGAATTTCACATGTGAAATTCGAGTGGAAAATACGTATTTTTTAATGGTTATTTAAAATAAAAAAATAAAATGATTAAACTGCCAAATGATAGTTTTTTCCCGGTTTTTTCCCTCAAAATCGAATTAGATTATGAAAATTGGTCACTTTTCTTCTTTCGAATTCTTCTTCTTTTGGTTCACTAAATTCACACAATACAACATAATAATTCTTGATCTCGTATGAGTTGTATCCGATTGATTTATTCGAGTGAACCACCGAATAATTTCGATTTGAAAGTGATTTTCACGATTATCAGATTATCCAAGTTTGATTTCAAGTGTTCTACAATAAAAACGGTGAATAGTTTTAATCGAAGAAATATTGTTGAATATTAGTATTTATTTTACATTTTGCGATTTAACTAATGTATCGAGTTCTAATATAATCACTCCTTGTGGGCTGTCCTGGAGCCGAAGTTGTCTCGTCATGTGGAGGTCCATATACGATACTCATCAGGCTAGACACGACCTAAGGGGCTAAATTTTCTTACAAGTTATATAAAACAACTGAGTTAGAAGTCATCTAGACATTTGAACTCAGTTATAACTTAGAATTCTGTAAAATCCCTAACAATCTATACTAGTAATTGTTTACATCTAATGCCACATGGCATTTCCACAATACTTCTTTTTTTTTGTTTTCCCGCCCATTTTAATATATCTATCTGTTGGTGTCATATCCCGATTTTCCCCGATTTCAACTCATACCGTATAGATCGGACAAGTATAGATCTGTAAATCCCTCTTTCAATCGATAACCATGATACAAAATCCTTTCAACGCCAAAGGTTCTTTTGAAATTTGCTGAAATTTCCTCCCATAAGGTATGTATTCGGTCAAATCAAGACTTTCAATTGACTATTAGTTATGCTTACAGTTATATGTCGATGTATGTTTAGGCTTTACATCAAGGGTTTATCTGTGTTACATCAAAAGAACGATGAGATATTCCTCAAAATCATCAGCTATGTTATGTTTTTACTCCTTAATTCGGTCATTTGACATATCCGAGAAGGCCTATAGCCTCATACGCTTTGTATTACGCTTTACCGATTTGTGTTTACTTCGATTAAGGTTTTTCCATCACCTCATTTTCTTGCATTAATCTCAAGATCAGGTATGTTTTGATTTAAACATCAATATGTATGTTTTAGAATACATATTTGGTATGTTCTTCTGATTTGGTTTAGCTGTTTGTTAGTTGAATAGGAGTACCGATTGAAGAATCAAATATCAGGTTTGATTTCTGTATTAATGTCGGTTCTCTGGGTTAATTTCAGCTTAATAACACACATCTGATCCTCATATCAGTTCATTTTATCAAGAATGCATTTGGGTGTGCAATTACGTTTTTGGGATGCACATTTTATGGGTATGTGAGACACAGAATTACTAACCAGTTACTTGTGTTTCTTCTGTATTCCAAGGACCCCATGCATAAAACGACTCCCTTTGTAAATGATAAAATAGATGATAAAGTTTAGTTTTTTCATTAGTGTTTAGAAATATAATATTTACTGAGTTATGATATAGTTTTTCGTTACTAATTGAGGACATGATAAAACCTTCTTTTGCCCTCAAAACTTTATGTATTTAGTATTATTCATAGTCTGATAAAATATGATTTTGTGGTCTATTATGCTCACATGTCAATTAGTGTTTCCATATGCTATCAACAATGCCTATATACATTAGTGATTTGATCAAAAGCAATGTAATTTTAGGTTCTAAGGGGTTTAAGTATAAAGTTTCTATTCATGCACCTTATGATATGCTCATTCAATTTAAAGTTATAAATGTGTTCCTCATATCAGATTCAATATTAACTTATAAAAGGTATGGTATATTTAGCTTTTAATGAATAAGAATGGAAATATTGATTTCTTGAATGATAGGGAATCAAGCTATCAAGATTGAAGAAAATCAAGTGGTGAATCTGATTATTTAGGTTTAATGAATAAGTCTGGAAATATTGATGTCTTGAATGATAGCAGGGAATCAAGCTATCAAATTTGAAGAAAATCAAGTGGATTGATCCTCTAACAGCGGTATGTATACATTATACATAAGTATTTAACTTATGGATATCTTTGATCATTATACCTTAATGTGAAATTTGGGATTATTAGTATCACTAATAAATGGTAAACCCTTAATTTTATCGGTTCATCAATGGTAAGTCTTCTAAGATCCATTCAAATACTTTTTGTTCAAATTGCTACATAGATTGTGCTAATCTGGGTCTAAGTGTTACTAATATTTTTTGTTATGAAAGTAATTTACTTGCTATATATATGACTTGAAAATGGTGTTTCTATCTTAGCATTATTTTTGTTAAGACAGAAGAAAACATCAGTTGTTATATTAGCAGTCCTATAATAGATTACCTTTAAAATTGATGTTATTCTAATAAATTTTGAATCGGAATTGATGTTTCTGTGCAGCAATAGATTACCCTATGTTTTAAAAGAAGGATTAATACTTTTAAGGTTTTTATTGATGCGTTATGTTCGTGGCTGATACACTTGCAATTTTCTAATTTATAGTGCTTTCAAACGCGAATAAAGTATCTTTGTGTGATGTACGAGTTTTTGAAAATGATGATGATGATTGATGAAAGTGTGATTTCCCTGATTACAAGGTTTATTTCAACTTTTAGTAGGGTTTGTCGAATTGTAGACACGTTACCTTAAAAGGGAAAGATTGGTTAAACAGAAAGAATCTTGGTTCAATTTTCATTTCAATGTTAATTCTATAAAAAATTCACATTCAAGTTATGTTATTTACTTATTTATCTTCAAGTTGGATATAAAGAATGTTGTTTAAAGCTTTTATGTTAAATGAAACATGAATTAGGGAATGGTTGAATTTTTGAGTGAAATGGCAGATATGATGAGTCGAAACAAGCCTTATTTGTGAGGCAAAAACAAGTTTAACATACATAGTGAAGGTATACAACAATGGAGATGTTATCGGTGAATGTATTGTCGCAATTTTCTTACAACTTTTTGCCTACTTTCTTAAAGCGTGAATAATAATCAGTGATTAATTGTTTTTTCACCTGAATCACTAATTGTTAAATCTTTGTAGAAAAGCTAAATATGCACTTCTTACTATATATGTATTGGTGCAAAGTGCAAACACTAGGCTTTTTATGTTCTGTTTTGTTAGTATTATATGTTGTTATCATTACATTTCGTTTAAAGATAGTGTGGTTAGCATATTTATTTTACTGCATTCTTTATACAGATTCTTTTGTATCAGATGTTTCTTTCAAAAGTTTCATGTCAGGAGTTTTTATTGACCAGTTTATATACATTTTGTGAAAGATTGTATACAATTTGTTCAAAAATTGTTGGAAGTGACAGTTTATTTTATATTTTTTTAAGATCAAGTAATATTAACGTTTTCTTTGCTACATCCCATATAGAATTTGTTTGTTGTTATCTCGTGCTATATAAGATAGAATTTTTATTGCCAAAGTTTACTTGATTAGTAATTAACCATAACATTTAATTTAGTTATTTATATAAACGTTTACATCTGTTTCTAAAATATTTTGAATACAAAGTAATTAATTATGGCAACTAATTTAGTTAATCATATAAATACAAATAATTTAAATTGTATTAGGTGTATATGTTTTAGTTACTTAACTTAATAAAGAAAATTAATAAAGAAAGTGAATGAACTAATCTATATAAATTAAATAGAAATTAATATAATAAAAATTGTTGAATATGAATATCAGATTTATTACTATGTATATAAGATTATATTTATACACCCGTGTATTACACGGGTCTATAACCTAGTTCTATATACATAACAATGACATTAGGCTCCATATATATGTCTTAAAAGTTTCAAAAAATAACTGTTTAAAAATCATATGTCAAGTCAAGATATGTGATTGAATTTATGAGTAACTGTTGTCTGCAGGTTTCTTTAACATGTGGTTTTGTTCACCAATGTTAATGATGGGTCCATGTATGTTTGTAGATCCATTCAATGTTTGTGCTGCAAGAAGCAACCGAGGCCTACGTTGTTGGGTTGTTTAAGTGCACCAGTCTGTGTAATTAAGGTTCGTGCCAAACGTACGTGTGACCGTCTTCTCAAACGACATGATCTCGCTAGGCGAATCAAGGGGTAGCCGGGAGACGTGAACACATGATAGGTGAGGCTTGAGTCTTTTGAGAATGGTATAGTTACGGTTTACAAACTTGGTGGGCCCACCTCAATTGAAAATATTGTTCCCATCTCACATAAGAAGTGTTTTAGTAGAGATGTACGTTTAGTCACACCTTATAAATAATTATACATGTAAAATTTTATATAATATAAAATGCACATAGTTTTCATTCAGATATCACTCTGTTATTTAAATGATATAAATGTTCAATTTACACTTCTATTTATATTAAAGTTTTAATTGAAATTGTATATATATATATACACATGTAGGATAAAAATTATTATATAAAACTAAATTATTGCGAGAATAAAATAACTCTAAACCGTTTAATTTTGTGATAAAAGGTTCATATTTTTAAAATTTCATGCTTGATACATAACAAAAAAATATCAAATTAATTTGTTCATGTATGTTTTTGATTTTACACCGTTTACCCGCACATATGTATAACATATTACCTATACATATACATAGAAACTATACATAAATGAGCAGTCAAAGTAATTGGTTACGATTGTTTTCTGAACATGTTATAGAAGAGTGAAAGTGAAAATTTTTTACTATTTTACATATTTATATCATTTTCTCTTATTCAAAAGTGTTTTTATGATTAGAAAAATGAATTGTTAAAGAGCATTCAAATCAGGTTTTATATCTTTATACTTATAATTACACTAAAAAATACTAATTTTTATCTCTTTTTCTCAATTAAATAATATTTTTCAATAATTTTATTATTATATTTTTTCTCTCCTCCATTCACAATCACTATAATATATATTAAAAAAATTATAAGGGTTAAACAGTAATTCTTCAAATATATGAATAAACAGTAAAATTTCTCTATCTTCTACTTACAATCACTTACAACAATTCTAGAAAATATAAGAAACACACTCATATAAATATAAAAAACATATTATGTTGCTCTAAGTTATTTATTTCTTGTAATAAATTGTACTGCATAGATCATATCTATCTATTATAATAAAAGAATGTTTTGAATATAGACTTGTCATAATTGTAGACCTTTTAAGCCTAATTTTTCCGGCTTCTATCTCATATTAAAATATTAAACTTCTATCTCATATTAAAATATTAAACTAACTACCAATTCTAGAAAAATTCACCGTAGGTGATAGAAAACTCACTGGCCCAACTTAAAGCTTCCTTTTTGCATAATGTTGGAAACTAGTCTTAAAGTATCTCACATCAACAATTTAAGTTAAAGATCATTGGTTAAAAATCTGCTTCTTTAAGATATTAAAATAAGATCTATGCATCACATGCATATTGGGAAAAAGTTTTGCATAATGTTGAAAACTAGTAAGTGATTTCCGCGCATCTAGAATTAAGCACATAGTAAGAATATGTTTAGAAAAATTAAATTAAAAACAAATCACTACGATCTACTTTATAAGCGTACTTGAGAGTAAAAGTAAAACGAAGTACATGTAAAACTAATCATGAAAATTAAGATAATAAATAGCTTAAGATAAGAAAAAAACAATAAAAAGGAATAAATGTCTTATCCGTTATCCGAATAGCTTAAGATAAGAAAAAAACAATAAAAGGATTTACCATTTTGTTGTGACGTTTGAGGGCAAGAGAACCGAAAAATGAGGCCATTATTGTTAGCAAATGTTTTGAATTCGTTGTTGTCAAATTCCCCCCCAATGTCACATTGAAAATTTTAATTTGAGAGTTAAATTGGGTTTGAATAAGTTTGTGAAATTTAGAAAACGTGAGAAATGTTTCGGATTTATATTTTAATGGATATACCCACACATAGTTTGTGAAATTATCAAGAAGAACCATATAGTATTTGTACCCTGAGTTACTTAATATTGGTGATATCCACAAATCACAGTGAATAATATCAAATGGTTTAAATGTACTAGAAACAGAATCATTAAAAGGCAAACGTTTACTGTTCGAAACTTGACACGAATGACAAATTGAATGATCAACATGACTTTTAATAAAAAAATAACGACTTAGATATTGCAACACATTCGCTCCGGGATGCCCGAGACGATCATGCCATGGTGTGGATGTAGATGTAGACAGTAGAGTAAAAGCAGGTGAGGTGAATGGATAGAGATCCCCGGTGCTATTGTGACGGGAAAGGAGGCGTCCAAGGTCCTTCAAAGAAAACCAAAAGGGTCAAACTTGACAGAAACTTATTATCAGTTGTAAATTTTCTCACAGAAATGAGATCTTTAATAACATTTGGGGAAAGAATAATTTGGTTTAATTGGTAAGTTTTGTTGTGGGTTTTATAAAAGCCGTTACCGGATCCGCTAATAGGTAAGCGTTGACCGTTTCCAACGAAAATAGGATTTACAGGAGAATAACTGGGATTAGTTAATTTACCTGAATCAGAAGTAATGTGGGAGGATGCTCCAGTGTCCATGTGCCAACGGGGATCACTGTAATTGAGATTCAAGTTCGCAAGGGCTGCACCAATGTCACTTGGGCTCAATGCATTGTTACCTGTTGGGCCAAAGCCTGATGGAGCAGAATGGTGATTCTGGGCTGTAACATGGGCTTGATATGGTGTGAACTGAGATGATTGTGAAGGATATGGGCTAGGAGGAGGAGTCCAATGTTGTTGATAATTTTGTTGAGGCCCATTATGAGCACCACCCCAATAACCATGTCCTGGATAATTCTGTGAAACATTCCAGTAGCCGCCGCCATTGTTGAATCGACCATCGCCACGTCCCTGGCTGCGGCCACCCCGTCCATTCTGCTGGCCACGTCCACGGGCTGCTTTTGCTGGATCATAATTCCTTCCACGATAGCCATTCGGGTACGGAGAAGCAACATGGTCTGATCCGGTTGTAGGATTACGAACCTGTTTTTGTTGTTCTTGTGATGTCACCTGAACACTTGCTTTGTCTGAACTTACGAACCTGTTTTTGTTGTTCTTGTGATGTCACCTGAACACTTGCTTTGTCTGAACTAGGTCTCGCTGCTTGACGTTGTTGTTCTGCTTCAACCATTCCACGGGCATCATCCCACGAGGGGCAACTCTGATTTATGATCGCACCAATTGCGTCAAACTCAGCCGGAAGACCACGCACCATTTGTATTACCATCCGACTTTCGCTAACAGGTTGATCAATATCTGCTAACTGTGTCGCTATGTCCTTTAACGTGTTACAGTAATCATCAAAGGATCCGCACGAGGTAAGAGTGTGTTTGTAAATTTTTGTTCAAGCGTTGCAGCCCTAGCGTGTTTGTTGTTGATGAAAATCTCTTGAACTTTCAGCCATGCTTGTCTCGCGGTGATATCATCATTAACGACACGACCAAACAATTCGTCTGACAGTGTACTGTAAATCCATTGAAGGATGAGAGCATCCAATCCCGTCCAAACAGGGAACTGGTCGTTGTTTTCTTCCGGTGACGGCGTACCGTCGATGTGATGAAGGAGTTTGTAGGCCCGAAGATGAAGTTTGAAAAGTTTAACCCAATGCGAGTATGTAACTTTCTTTCCGTCGAGAATACGGATTTTTATTGTTATGTTTTGTACTAGATAGGCTGGATGTGCAGATTGTTTGTCTTTGTTTGAATCATTGGAACCAGATACTGATGATTTTGGTGTTTCGTCACCCATGGTTAGGGATAGGGGTTGACGGCTAGGTTAAAAAAATAGGGTTGGGAGTTGCTCTGATACCATGAAGGCAGTTGTGATCTTGATTGATTGCTACACTCGATGATGGCTGTGAATAAATAGCCATAATACAAACCAATAACCAAAATAAAAGCCTTAAACATAGGAACTAAATAATCATTCAAATCTATCAAATCTCTACTACTAATATTTTCTACATCAAATTGCCCTAGGTATTAAGCCCGCATGATGTTGCAAGAAGATTTGTTTAATATTCATGAAACGACAACTTGTTCGAAAGATATTATCACTTGATTTACATCGACTGGATAATTAAAATAATAATAAAGAATTTTTTTTAAAAAAATAAGCGGATGCATCTGTATCTATATGAATGTTGGTTGTTTGACATTGATCACTTGAGAAAACATCGGTTGGCTGTATCGTAAAACATTTATTTATATTTTTCTTGGGGACCAGAACATTTAATACCAAACGGTCAAAAAAACAGTGAAATAAGAAAAATAACTACCAAACATTAAAGATATAATCTTGATATGTTTATAATTAAATGTTTAATTTGAACAAAGTAAATTAAAGATGTCAAAGAATGAAACCAAAATTTGATTAAATAATTAGAGATTATCTAGTTATTTGTAATAGATAATTATTAGTTTATCTAATTGATTATTTAAATAGTGTTTGAGTTGGATTATTATTAGTTATGTCTATTATAAATATAGGGTTTTGTATTCGATTTACTTGTCGAGTTCAATAATAAGAAAAGAATCAAAATATTTTACTTCAAATATATGTGTTTACATATATTTTCGAGTTGATTCGGTGATTATTCTAACAAAACATAGATCCAAGTGAACCAATCAATTAGATCAAATCTTCTAATTGTTAATATGCTTACATTGAAATTGTGCTATGAGATTTAATCAAACATATATATTTCTTAGAAGCGCGCGTGTTCACGATAATTTGAATATACAAGTTATAAATCATTAATAGAAAACTAACTTTTACACTCTTCGCATAACTTTCTATGATCAGTACAGGTCCTCTTATAGTCTTATATATAGAACTCGAAAGCAAGAGTTAATAGAATAATTCAAACAATAATAATTACATAAACTGTTCACAGACTATCGAAGGGCTTCTGGTCTATGGGTATCTAGATGATTTGTAAGTGTCTTACTTCTCAAATGGTGAGCATTGTAGTCCTGTGGTGAATATTTAGTGTAGATTTAAAACTAGTTTTTGAACATGTATGAGTTTTTCGTTTTTAAAAAATAAAAATAAATAAATAAAATCCATAAACCACAAACTAATGTTAATTCTTTTTTTTTTTTGAATGGCAACTAATGTTAATTCTTAAGCGGCTACTTTGTTCATATGTGAATATTGGTAGAAGACATAAGGTCATTTGCGTCCAAAGAACGTTGTAATCACCAACTTTCAAGTCACATGCAAATTTGTTCACATATGAATATTATCATATATGTGTCTGACCATTCATAAATGAACGAACTAGATTGCATATAAATTATAATATAATTTAATGGTTTTCATGTGACATTTCATCAATATTTAGATATAAATGGTCCTAATCACAATAAAGGTTCTCATATTTAGACACCCCTTAATTTTAAATCAACACCCCTGTACCCTATACGCCGCGTATGGGTCCATACGCGACGTATAGGGTACATTGTTGATTTAACGTTTTATACCCTATACGGCGCGTATGGGTCCATACGCGGCGTATAGGGTATGTTGTTGATTTGACGTTTTATACCCTATACTCGGCGTATGGGACCATACGCTGCGTATAGGGTTTGACATTTTATACCCATACGTGACTTATAACCCATACGTGGAAGATCTATACGCCGCGTATGGAACCATACGCGGCGTATAGCTTATATATTTATTTTTTTAATTTTTTGAGTTTTTATTTTAATATATACAATATGAATACAATAATAAAATTAAAATTAAAATATATAATTCGCATATTACAAATTATAAATTAAAATAAATTTATATAAGCCGGGGGTTCTCGGTTATTCTCTATTATTGCGTTGTATTCCGAGATACGAATCCTATACATAATCTCCCATTCTGCAGCACGTACGCTTCGGTTAAGAATCCAAAGATTACTTAATGTTGGCATCGGATAATCTCCTTCTAACTTAACGTGGACGAAATGATTGTTGTTGACATGAACAATCGACACGACATGATGAGGCATGACAGTTTTCGGATCAGCCCATAATGGGAAAAATGTTTGACAACCATTATTGCTTAGTAAATGAAGAATAACCCAAACTTTTGAGAACCACTAATCCCGTATACGGCATTATCAACCAATGTTCTTCTGGTGCAGGTTCCACACTTTGCCAATCGATGGTGTGACGTAATTCGTTATACTGTCCGGGGTACAAAGTATCGAAAACTTCTCTGTACTCCAATTCATGTCTGTCCAACTCTTCTAAAAGCTGTGTCCGCACATACATCCACTTATTTTCGTCAAACCCTAAGCCTAAAGCTATTGATCGAAAACCACAATTCCCATCGGGTCGGACATCTCGTATACGTGAAATATACTGATGAAAGATTGACGGAATCCAATTTTTTAACCTGTTTATATTGTTTAATTGGTTATCTCCGACAATCGAAGAAAACTCATTAGTACCCCGTGATACTTTAGATGACGTTGAACGACTACGTTGCATGGCAGGCTTCTGGGGCTTTACAGCTGAACTTGTTCTTCCGGAAATGTGAGACGCAATAAACGAGCTATGTCTCGGCATGTCGCACGTACTTTGTTGAGTGTCGTACTTTTGTGTTGAACCTTTAACGTTGGACGACCGCGAATATCTGTTTGAACAACAGGCGCTTTTTTGTTATTTTTCCATGGATACATAATTTTTTTATTTTTTCCACCAAACTAAATTTTACAGCTGCGGGTTGTGTCATTATTTGTTGTTTCACCCGTTCCATTTCTTCTTCAACATCAACTTTTTCATCACGTATATGATGGCTTAATGTTATCAAGCTTCGTCCAAAATACGTCAATTGCATCTAATGGAATTTAGTGCCTGCATTATAAAGTATAAATTAATACATAATTTGTCACTTAATAGAAAAATGATAATGATGGAGCGACTATTACCAGAATGTTCATATTTTTCCAGCCGACAAGCACAAGGCAAGCCACAACTAGTGAAAAGATGACAACCACATGTTGCATTTGCAGAGCGCATCACATGCAATTTAGTGTTTTCGGCAACTAATAAATCAAGAGCTATGTGTGAAACCTTGCCTCTTAAGTAATCAAATAGCGGAAGTTTATGATGATTCATGGTTTTAATTTTGCTTGTCTCAAAGCTTTCTTTTAAATTTACCTCTTGTGCGTTCACCAATTGATCTACAAACTCCACAAGTCTATCCAGTGAGCTATTTGTTGATTAATATATCTTTTTAAATTTGCATGTTGACTCTCCACCCTATTGTTGTGCGTTGGCCAAAATTGTGGTTCAAGTTAGTCCAGGCTGATACAAACATTTCTTTGTAACTCTCTAACAGTTTCTGTTTATATATGACAATACCTCTGAAAATATAATAAAACATAATTAAATTATATATTGAAAATATAATAAAACATAATTCAAATATAATAAAAACTTACTTTCTCGATTCGCTTCAACTAATCTTTCGTAAAGAAGGTTATAGTTATACTCGTAAATCTCCGCCGTGGGGACTCACACAAACGTGCCCATGCATATTTAAACTTTCTCCAGTCATCTTTTGTAAAACTTGCTTACAGTGTTTCGCGATATTTTCATCAATATGCCACCTGCATAAACACTTTGAAGCATTCGGAAACACTTTAACACATGCGTTCATTAAAGCGAGATCTCTGTCTGTTTTATGACGCGCGGCTCCATACACTTGCTTAACGTATCTTTCAATCTATTAAGCACCCATTCAAAATTATCTTCCCGTTCTTTGCTAATAAACGCATGAGCAACACAAAATATCTTGTGTGTGGCGTATGGAGCCATACGCACGTATAGTACAAAATAATTGGTCGCATTAGCACTATACGTGGTCGCAAGAGCACTGTAGTGTAGGAGCTATACGCCGCGTATGGGTCTATACGCGGCGTATAGTTTATATATGTCTGTATGTCTGTATGTATGTTTGTATGTATGTATTT